>SJYV01050945.1:453909-473917 GCA_006410875.1 Neotragus pygmaeus
AAAAAGTTGGCTTAAAGCTCAATATTCAGAAAACTAAGATCATGACATCTGGTCTCAACACTTCCTGGCAAATAGATGGGGAAACAGTGGCTGACTTGATTTTTCTGGGCTCCCAAATCACTGCGGATGGTGATTGTAGCCATGAAATTGAAAGATGCTTGCTCCTTAGAAGGAAAGTTATGACCAACCTAGACACATATTAAAAAGCAGAGACATTACTTTGCCAACAAAGGTCTGTCTAGTCAAAGCTATGGTTTTTCCAGTAGTCATGTATGGATGTGAGAGCTGGACTATAAAGAAAGCTGAGCACCAAAGAACTGATGCTTTTGAACTATGGTGTTGGAGAAGACTCTTGAGAGTCCCTTGGACTGCAAGGAGATTCAACCAGTCCATCCTAAATGAAATTGGTCCTGGATGTTCATTGGAGGGACTGATGTTGAAGCTGAAATGCCAATACTTTGCGGAGAGCTGCCTCATTTGAAAAGACCCTGATGCTGGGAAAGACTGAGAGCAGGAGAAGGGGACGACAGAGGATGAGATAGTTGGATGGCACCACCGACTCAATGGACATGGGTTTGGGTTGACTCCGGGAATTGGTGATGGACAGGGAGGCTGGTCGTGCTGCGGTTCATGGGGTTGCAGAGTCGGACACGACTGAGCAACTGAACTAAACTGAATAAATGCACAATTTTTAAAAAATGACCTAAAGCTCCACAGTTATAGACAAGTTAAATAAATTACCATGTATCCTTACAGTGCAACATTATGCAGCCAATTGATGTTTCATGTGTATATAATGTGCAGATTATACTTTTCAAGAGGACCATAAGTTCTCCCATCCTTCATTCTCTCATTACGTAGACATTCTTCCCCAGTGGTGGGATCGATGCTCCCTCCTTTTAAATTTGGGCAGGCCTGTGACTATGGTAGAAGTGAAGTTTGATGACTTCTGAAGTTAGGCATAAAGGGCCATACAGCACCTGCCTCGTTCTCTTGGTCACTCTTAGAATCAAGCTGCCATACTGTGAGGAAGCCCATGCTACCTATAGGTGCTCATGCTGAGGACCCCAGCTGAAGTCCCACCTAACAATCAGCATCAACCATCAGACATTTGAGTGACGACACTGAGATGACTCCAGCCTTAGCCACCATCTGACAGCAAATGCATGAGAAATTCCAAGCAAGAGCCACCTAGCTGAGCACAGAAAACCCAAGAGCCATGAAAGAAACTAAGAGATATGCTTTGCACCACTAAGTTTTAGGATAATTAATTACACAACCATAGATAATCAGTGCAGTTTAGTTTTATTGTAACTGTACAAAGAATGCAAAGAAAAATTTAAAGGAAAAAAAAAGCATGTTAAGAGTGTTATCTACTGAAAGATGGTGTATCTATCTACTTATAACAATCTATTTCTATTTCCCTAATAAACATGTGTAACTATATAATATGGGGCACAGGGAGATTTGGTTTTGTTTTTCTCTCTTGTTTTAAAGCACAAGGGGCAAGAACAATAAAAAGACTTTTAACTGACATTTTTTAACTGACCAGAAGATATTTAAGAATGGCCAATAAACATATAAGAAGATGCTCAGCATAGTCACTAGAGAAATGAAAATTAAAACCACAATGAGATGCTACTTTACACTCACTACAGTGGCTGTAGTTTAAAAGACAATCAGGAAAAAGGAGTATTGGCAAGTATGTAGAGAAACCGGAACCCTCAGGCATTTGTTGGAATGCAAAATGGTACAGCCCTTTGGAAGAGTTTGACAGCTCCTCAAAATGTTAAAATCATGTAAAAACAAAAACATACTTACAGGCAAATGTTCATAAAAGTGCTATTCATAATAGCCAAAACATAGAAACAAATATCCACTAACCAGGGAACTGACAGACAAAATGTGCTAGCTCCACACAATGGAATATTACTTACCCATAAAAAGGAATGAAGTGCTGATTCATGCTACAACATAGATAAACCATGAAATCATCACGCTAAGTCAAAGAAGCCAGACACAAAAGGCCACATTTTTTTGTAACTCTGTTTATATGAAATGTGCAGAACAGGCAAATCCAGAGAGACAGAAAGATTAGTGGTTGCCAGGAGCTGAGGGGAAGGAATAATGGGGAATGACTGCTAAAGGGTATGAGTTTCTTGGGAGTAGTGATGATAAGTGTTCTAAAATTAGATGGTAGAGACAGAGGAACAACTCTTTGAATATACTAAAAAACCACTGTTTGCAAGGATGAAAAATACTCTATATAAATATAACTTTAAAAATCCTGTTAATACTAAAATTCCAATTGCTATAAACTCCTGGGGAGAGGGATTGAACATAGCGCTGCATATTTTTTTTTAATCACCATGTATTTTAAAAAAAACTGAATATTTAAAAGATAAAAGGAAGTATACAGTCATGAAAGAAAACAGCAAATCTCCCACCTTTCTGAAAGTGGTGTGTGTAGGATGACCATACACAAATAGTATTGGTGCCTTCTTCCGTGACCAAAGGACTGAAGGCCAGCACAAGGAAGTTTTGTCCAGAAAGGACTTCTGCTCTGACCAGCCATTTACATACATGCAGTTTTGAAAGAACTCTCCCATTTCCTTCTCTCAAATGGCCAGCTTTCCCAGACATATTGCCAGGCCACACAGGCAAAGTGTACCATTGAGGCTACAAATAAATTCCTCTCACCTGAAGTCTCCTCTTATCAGACTATTCAATGTGTTACCTCATCCTCAAGACAGATCTATTCCCCCATGCCAGGCTTGTTCTCACTGTGAAGATGACTACTTAATTCCAAGTATCTCAGGTACATTAGCTGAGTTAGGTTAATTTCAATACCTAAGTGAAACATACATATGCTATCACAATCACATATTGCCCCTATTTTTTATACTTTTAAAGTACTTTGTCGTAACCATCACATTTGACCAGTGCAATACAGCAACGCACAATGTGAGGTGGTTTCTGAGTATGAAGCAGGGCTGTCAGGTTAGAGAGGCCTGGAGTAACAGTCATGAATCCTTTTGGATGTCAAAAGAGCTGGACAAGAAAAAGCCAACAGGCCCAAACTGCCTGCCAACTGACTTGGTTCACTGTGGTTCTCCAGGGCCTTCACTAGAAGATACGTTTTTCTCTGAGCCTGTCAGAGTTGAGTATGTACAACGACATTATGAACAGATTTCTTTAGTTGGTCAAATACAGACACTAGAATTAAGGAGCTTGGGTTTGAATCCCTGTTTACTACTTACTAACTGGGTAATCTTGGGCAAATTACTTAATCTGCCTCACATTCCTCACCTACAAATGGGAATAAAACAATCCCTATTTCAAAGGGTGTTTGGAAGGCAATCTTCTCCAAAGATTCCTATATCCCTTACCTGATTTATTATTATTCATAACACAAATGAACTAACAGTACCTTTAATTATGTTTTGCCATCTCCCTAACCATTTACAGAGAAAGCCAGCTCCTTAAGAGTAAGGATTCCTGTCTGTTTTGTTCACTATGCTTGTCTCCAATGCCTAAAACAATGCTTAGTTCATAGCAGGTACTCAAATATATAATTGATGTTTGCTACTTGGAAATTATGGGATATGACATTATAAATGAATATAAAAATATTCCTAGAGGGCTTTGTGTGAATTGTTATGCCCAATATAAACTGAACATGAAAGTATGTAACGCACAGTATTCAACAGTAAACCTCAGAGCTGCCATCAGCTCCTTCCAGCACTGCCAAGCTGATGTACAGCAGCAGAGAAACTTAAGTTGGAAAACAAGTTCAATCATGGAATTTGAGGGCCTGCCACTTGCAAGGCTATAGGAGGGATGTACAACAAATGGCCCTTTTACTCCTTGGTTTCACCTCCATCACACATGCATTAGTTAAAATTCAGACAACTTTTAAAACATCAACTTTTGTTTCCAAATCTGAGAAATGAAGCATGCCTGAGAGTTAAGTGAGGATAGTAAGCATCGATGTGTTTTGAAAATGTGTTCAGAAATAACCAATTATTTTACATGGCTTATATCAAGGATAGAAGAACTGATCTAACCCCAGCACTCCAGGGTGACTCCCTGGAATGGAGTCTTTTCTCCGCTGGGGTCACAGCTTCCAAGTTTATTTTAAAAACAGGGTTGAATTAGTTGTGCTCTATAATCCTGTCAATTTTCAGAGAGAGAGAGAGAGGAAAGAACACATAATCCAGGTGGCATGTATCAGGGAGCAGGTTTCATTGCTGCTTTGCAAAACCAATATCCATTTATTATAGAAAGAAAGAAGTCAGAAGCTGCTACAAACATAATGATCTGATTCTTAGCCTATCTACCACTCTCCTTCCCAGAATGATGTCTAATGATCCTATTCAAAGCTGCAATCTGTACCATCCAATTCTTGGTGGTCCTCATCCCACTTACTCTGCTGTACATTTTCTGCAACCCACTGTGCTTACTGTAACATCCTGTACAACATATTACGTTTAATTGTCTGCCCCACTCCCAGTCAGACTGGACATTCACGAAAAAACAGCAATCTTTATTTGTTTTGTATCCTGATGTATTCCCTAAGTGCCTAGAAACATAGCTGCCAATCAACAAATATTATTTGCTGACTGACTCAGTTGAATTATAAATATATTCAAGAGACCATGATCCATTCTCTCCATTTCTCTCTGGGAGACAATCATAAATATATGCGTGGTAGGCAGGAGAGAGAGGAGAGCAGAGCAGTTTCTGACAGTTCTTTGATAGGCTGATCAAGTGACAAAATCCCTCAAATTTCTCTTCCCTTTCCCCATGTATTTCAGGAGAGACCCCATCCTAAAAGCACAAAATCAGTCATACAAAGGTTCAGAAATTAGGAAGAAAATCATTTTAAAGTAGATAAGGAACATATGGCAGAGGTGGACAGAAATCTCATCTCTAGACTCTAAACCTGACTTCTCCACTGCAAGTGAACCATGGATACAGGCATATCATACTGAGTAGGGGAAATAAAATGTAACCCCCACACATCTTTACAATTATGTAACACAACGGCTCATAGTATTACTGACCTAAAGTGACTTTGCCTTTTGTCTCTATCATTGATCTTATTTTCAGACGCTTATTTCTAAAATCTGTGATATACTACATTTTAGGGAGCTAACTATATAGTCTAGAAGTCTCTTTCAGAGGCTTGTTTCTGAAAGAAGTTAAAAGTTAACCCCATGCCTCTGGATTACTATCATAATAAGAGAGAATCTGGAATACTAAAAGTATACCACTCTATCCATAAACAGACCAAAATCTGACTGAGCAAAGCTCATAGACAGATCAACACACAGAACAAAGGCCATTTGGAAAATCCCAATGTTCAACCAACTTCTTGATCAAGCTCCAACAGGATGAGGGAGGAGGATCTTGATTAAAACAGCAGAGAAAAACATCACTTGAACTGGTCTGCCTGGGGAAACTAGCAAGGGAGCAATACATTCCTGTACACAAGACACAGGAAATGGGAGGGAAACCACTGGAAACTGATGATGGAAAAGACTGAATTTAAGCCCTTCCAATATCAGCAGCCAGAGGTTCCAAACACCAAGCCCACGTTAGTATTTACTTCAAGGCCTGGGCCATCACGGGTGCTCCTGAGTACTGAAAAGCCCCCAAAGATCCATTTCTTTAGAGATAAAAGAACAGAAGCAAAATACCAAAAGACTGGACCTGATTTAAAAAAACAAAACAAGCCTAAAGCAGGTTTTTTTGGCATGAATCAGACAGGTTCCATTCTCAATCCTCAACATTTAAACTGGGCTTTGGAAACAGAATGAAAAAAAAAAAAAAAAAAAGAGTAAGTATAAGAAGAAGCCATAATATAGTCAACTACAAAACAGACCAAACTGGAATGTGGAAGATATTTCAAATTGGAAACACACACAAATTGCTGAGATAGTTATCAGTTTTGGAAACACCTGTTCGGATATTAAGATAATCCATCCAGGCTGTTCAGGAAAAGAGGAAGTGCAGTGACAGAGACAGGAATGAGGGTAAGGAAATGGAAGGGTTATCAGGAGTCCAGCCCACCTGCAAGTTTTCTGGAGCAGTCTAACAACCCAGCAACAAACCAGAAAGGCCCTCTGTATCTCAACACTGTGCCCCCCAAGTCACACTCTCCTGCTTCTACATCCCGAGTTATGCAAGTGAATTCAGTGATACAGGGCAGCATGCATTTTCAACATTGCAGACATCAACACGGACCTCACCTTGTCACCGTCATCATGACAAATGTGGTCGTGATGGATGGACTGGCACTGAAAAGCAGCACCAACGCTACCTACGAGAGAAAGGGAGAAGTTAAGATGCAAACTCCTTACGTTTAACCTGCTTTACCAAGTACACGTGCCTTTATACCCATCCTCCCATCTAATTCTCAACAATACTCGGAAACAGGCAGGATAGGGATTGTTATTCGTGCAGTTTGAGCAAAACAAAACATAGACAGGCTGACTTGCACAAAGGAGCAGTCAGTGAAATAGCAGGTCTAAAACCAGAACCCCATTATTCAAACCCTTAATTCACCACTTTCCACTACACTGAGTGGTTAGTTTTCTGAGTAAGGCCATCTAAATAAGCAAAACAGCCTTCAATAAGGCAAACTTCTGTTTAGAAAAAAGAATACTGATTTTTAGACTACATATACTTGCTTTAAGGAAGAAAACTGACACTACACATTCTCAGCATACAAGTAACACAATCTAATACACAATCACACGATTATAAGCAGGTTTTTATTACTTTAAAAAATATACATTTTTAACATACCCAACCATTTGTTAACTTGAAGAACTATCTCCTAGTAACTGCTCTATGACAACAGTGACATTTCTAACCAATAGGAAGACAATTGACCATGCGATAGATGACTGGAACAACTGATAAGCCATCTGAAGAAAGTTTTAGTTTCTACCTCACCATACAGAAAACGATGGCTCAAGATCTATGTAAAACCAATTTTAAAAGAAAATGCCGATTTAAAAAATAATCTTGGAGTAAGAAAAGATGATACTGTATAAAACAAGAAAGCATAAGTGAAAAAATCAGCAAGCATGACTATGGACCAAAATGAGCAAAACCCGTTCTCCTTATATGTAAGAATTTAACCTTGGGTTAATCCTTATGAACCTGATCAAGATAGCATGCCACCTATGTTATCTGGCAATACTGTTTATGACAGAAACTACCAAATTAGTAAACTGCATCTGGACTGGAAGCAGACAGAATGTAGGAAGCCATGTTCTTGAACTTCTGAGTGTGGTGATATGTAATTAATTAGGCACGTATGTCCCTGGCAAAAGACCCTGGAAACCATGCCCACGGAGTTCCCTGCACCACCCAACGTGGATCTTATCTCTTGGAGTCTTAGCTGTGAGAAGAGTACTTCAGAAAGAATGAACTGCTGCAAGGCCTCCCACTGTCTTACAGTTTATCTAACAGACGTCCTATATCCTTCAGAATAGTGTTGCCAAGTGAGAACTATGGTGGCTTTAGCAGTCTGAATGTGCAAGTGTTTAGTTGAACCTAAAAAGATATCTCACTGTCATTCCTGTGGACGTTACACTGATAGGTACCATATTTTATAAAACTGACAATGTCATCATTTCAGATGTCCTAGTATTCCACATCCTTGAGAAAGAATGCTACCAACTAAACTCTGACACATTTTCTTAATACTAAAAATTTTTATTTTACACTTACTGAAATAACTCTTTAGACTTTAAAAATAGACTTTTATCATATATTAGCTTTATATATTCATAACAGAAAATGAGAATATAATTGGAAATAACAGAAAATTATTAAAAGTTATAAAGGATAAAAAGTCTTAAGGGAATTCCCTCGTGGCACAGTGGTTAGGACTCAGCACTTTCAGTGCCAGGGGCCTAGGCTCAATCCCTGGCCAAGGATCTAAGATCCCACAAGCACAGTATGGCCAAAAAAGTCCTCACTAGATAAATGTAACATAATTTCTTCAAATGTACAGATTCAATAATCCCAGTGACAGTGACATTCCTAACTTCATAATATAAACCATTGTCTCCCATTTTATATGATATTGATTGTAAAATACAAAGAGGATTAAAATAAGAAAACAAATTAACCTCAAACACAAGAATAAAAATGCTAAACATAGTTAAGCATATATATTAGAGCACACTAACTGCATATGTGATATAGTAAGTATGTCACCATGATCTACTCGTTTGTCTTAAGAAAAGCCTGATTCCTTAATTAATTCAACAAAATTTATAAACAAAGTATTAGCATAAGAACCAATCTTTAAAAGTTTGATCACATCAAAAGATGCTGAAAAAGCATTTGCAAAATATTTATTATCAATTTCCATTTTTCAGAAATAAACTTATTGGGGGTGCGAGGGAGTCTCAAGAGGTAGGGGATATATATAGAGTTACGACTGATTTGCATTGTTGTACAGCCGACACCAACACAACATTGTAAAGAAATTATCCTCCAATTAAAAAAAAAGAAAGAAAGAAACATTAATAAGCTTAACAAGTTTTTGCCACTGGATGACAATTCTGGGAAGGATAAGGTGGGAAAAGGTCCAGTTGCCAAAAAGGTTCAATTATGTGTAAGAATAATATAAACCATACAGTTCCCACGGGTACTAATAATAACAGTTAACATATTTAACATAGTCAACAACCATGATTTGGAAGGAAGAATATATATATATAACAATATCTCCAAATACTAAAATCTCCTGGGAGAATATAGAATGACAAATTTAGTCACAACAAACTATTCTGTCAAAGATTTGGTAGATGTGTCTCCAGAAGTTGGTAAAAATTATACTTTCTGTCTCCTCTTAGTCTAATATCATGCAATACTAAAATTAGACTGGTGAAAAGAATCCTAAGAACTGATGAAATACAAGCATACATTAGATACCTTTCAATGAGGTACCAAAACAGACATTTATCTTATCCTAATGCAAAACCCTTGTATTTAAGGTATGATGTTATGTGTTTCTGCTGGACACAGTCTAAGAAGAATGAAACTGTGCTGGAAGTAGTTCACATAATACCATCTAACAGCTGTTTGGGAGACCACCATTTGGGACCATCGTCAAAAAGTTGGACTCCACGAACCCGGAAAAATGAAGGTTGAAATACCTAATTTAGTAACTTAAAAACCTCCTCTAAAAGAGAGCATTAAAAGTAAATGAACAGACATCCATACACCAAAGGAAAAAAAAAAAAAAGAACCTAGACACTGACCATATTTTTCACAAAATGGATCACAGACCTAAATGTAAAACGCAAAAGTGTAAGACTTCTAGACGGTTAACAGCTGACCCTACTCTCTTTCGTGAAACCCTTTCTTCACTTGGCCTCAGGAAAGCTTCCTACATCACTGACTGTGACCCCTTTGTTCAATTCTCATCTCCCTAATTTATAAAGATTGGAATGTGCCAAGGGTAAATCCTCAGACTTCTCTTTTCTATCTATATTCACTCCTTTAGTGATCCCAACTAGTCCCATGGCTGATGACAACAAAATTTTAATTTCCAAGCCCCAGCTCTCCTACCTCCCACCCCAAGGAAATCAAGATTTCTATACCCTGCTATCCATTTGATATCACTTAGATATCTAAGCATCATCTCAAACATCACATGTCCAAAACTGAGCTCTTGATCTTGTCCCCTAAAACTACCTCCAGTTTCAGTACACGGTATAATTATTCACCAGCATCTCTGGTCAAAACCCCTGGCATCTTCCTCAACTTCTCTTTTTAATTCACATCCCACATTTGATGATCGGCAAATCCTGGTGGTCCCATTTCAAAAATATGCCTGAAATATAACTGTTTGGCACCATTTGCCGCTGCTACCTAAGCCAACACCTGGATTAATTTGACAGTTTCCTGACATCATTCATCACTGCTACCTAAGCCAACACCTGGACTAGTGTGACGGTTTCCTGACTAGTCTCCTTAGTTCTACTTTTCCCCATGAACTTGTCCGACCACCTCCCAAGTCTGTTCTCCATGTTGTAGCATGAATGACACTTTTCAAGGTTCAGATAGATGATGTCACTCCTCCTCTGAAACCCTTGGTTACTTCTCCCACTCAAAATAAAATCCAAAGTCTTTACTCCTTCATCTACAAGGTCTCATATGACCTAGGTATCCTAGATCTTTCTGATCATATCTCCTACTGCTTTTTCTTTCCTAAAAGGAGCTAAAAACACAATAAATACACACTTGTAGCAAATTATCATGCTAGTATGTTATATACTTGAAACACTGTCAATCATCACCACTATATACTTAAAACATTGTCAAACAAGACCATTAACAGTTCTTTATACGCAGTAATATTGTCTCCTAATGCCAGGCCCATCTAGAACTCATATCTCCTTTGCTGTCATGTAGCATGGTTTTCCAAATGTCATCTTCTCTCAAGGATAGTTGGAATGTAACTGAAACTCTTCAGCATATTTCTTTGAAGAGAAAAATGTTGTATTAAGTTTGTGAAACAAACATATAATCTTCTTAAATAAACATTAGCAGAAAGAACATTGAGATACATGCAAATTCCTTGAAATGTGAGTATAAAAAAGAAGAGGCATTAAACCACAAAACTGAACTGCAGAGGCCTGGGCAAAATGTGCACAACTCTTTAAAAATGGTTAGGGATCTTTAAGCTGTCATGAGAATGCTGCATTTTGAACAGTTAGAATTATTCCTCAATGCACTGTAATGGTAGTGTGTTAATCTAGCAGTATGAAGTGGGCCTCTCTTAAGCATTTCCTAGACTCAATAGCTAGCAGTTGTCAACTCATAAACAAAGATTTCTGTGCTGTTGTTTGTTTGTTTGCCACACTACACAGCTTGCAGAATCTTGGTTCCCTGACCAGGGATTGAACCTGGGCCCTTGGCGGTAAGAGTGCAGAATCCTAACCACTAGATCACCAAGGAATTTCCAAAGATTTAGGTGTTTAAAAGTGAAGGTTTTGAACTACAAAAGTGGACAATGCCAAGAGCAACAGAACCAACCAAAGAACTACCTGCTTTCTGAGTCCTGTTCTACAGGACTAAAAGCAGCAGCTCCCACTGGCCAAAGTTTTATCAGTTTAAGTATTNACTGGCATAGCCTGTAACTGGGAAAATCTTACCAGCATTCATCAATATGAAAGTGGTAAATCATTGCTATTCCTTCCCATGATCTACTTATTAAGCAGACCTCATGAAAGTTACTGACATAGAAAGACCACAAATATACATAAAGTGAAAAAAAGCAAGGTGCAAAACAATAAACAAATACAAAAAGGTCCCATTTATCCAGGAATATATACAAACTGTTAACAGTAATTATTCATGAAAAGGATAATGGGACTGGGGGTATTTACATATTTTATATTGTCTGCATCTTCCAGCACTACTTGCATAATTGAAAACCAATAACAAAAGAGAAAAAAGTATTACCTGTATAATTAAAATAAAAATTACTCACACAAAGCACCCCAGATACTGATTTAACCTTTCTACCCTATCTTCCTAAAGTAGCTCATGGTCTGACAGTCCTGAAAATCCCACAACAGATTTATTTTTGGTTTCATCTGCCAGCCAATCTAACACAGCCAAGGGAAAGCTGGGCATGGCCCCTGTAACCACAACAGTGGCTAGGAAGTAGGGGAATGGGGTGCTGGAGTGGGTCGAGGAGAAAGCGGCAGAAGAAATAATGAGAAACAGAAAGCTCAGTGGAAAAGGAGCACCCTTCTCTATTTCATAGTGTACTGTTGAGGTTACAAAATGGTCTTTGCCCACATTGGTAGGCACCTATTGTGACCTCAGCCATCTATACATGCCATACAGCCAACCTCTCCACGAATGTCAGCTGCTAAGTAAGGATGTAATTTATGTAATTTAATTTAACAGTCTTTTTACCTGTTCAGGGTTACTCTTGCCAAATCTTTCTTAATATTGAATTACATCATCTTCGACAGGTTCCAAAACTATTTTTCTCATCTCATTTTATTTTGCCAGAGACTACAAACAGTCCAACACACAATAATAAAAACATCCCTCAGTTAAAAAAAAAAAAAAAAAGGTACACCTCCTTCAAAAAGGCTTGCTTTGGGAAGTTAATTCTAACACTAAAAGATGACTCCAAGCCCATCTAAATCAGCTTGTGAAGCAGCCTTCTGTTCAAAGAAATCACAGGTACTTAAGGAATGACTATCTTCAAGAAAGATTATTTCCTAGTATATTAAGTCATTTGTGCTTCCAAAATGATTTACAGTGAACATTACGTGTTACCACTGAATGTTAGCCAGCTCTTAGATACTAATGATAATATTCTTAAATGATAAATTCTTTTATGTATTGTATTATATTGAAACATCAGTTCAAAAAATTCTTTCCTAATGTGTCACTTTAACATTATCATTCCCCTGCACAGGATCCATCAATTGCTTTCTGCTACTTATAAGATTAAAAAGTCAAATTTCTCAATCAGGCATTCAAAGTCCTATACAATCTGTCCTGGCCAATCATCACTACCAACATCTTTCGAAGCCTTTTGCTCAAGCCAGCTATCAACTTCCTGTTCTTTGAACTCACCTTTATCTCCCTGCATTTTCTCAAGTCAACACACTTCCAAAATCCTACCTGAAAGTAGCTCAGTAGTAAAGAATCTGCCTGCCAATACAGGATACATGGGTTTGATCCCTGATCCAGGAAGACCCCACATGCTGCGGGACAACTAAGCCCATGCACCGCAACTACTGAGCCTGTGCTCTAGAGCCCAGGAACCGCAACTACGGAAGGCCCTGTGCTCTAGAGCCCATGTTCCACAGCAAGAGAAGCACCTAATGAGAAGCCCGCACACAACGAGAGAGTAGCCCTCGCTCACTGCAACTAGAGAAGAGCCCGCACAGCCAAAAGTAAATAAATAAAATGAAAAAACAACAACAAAATCCCACCTGAATTCTGCTCTCTCTCAATACTCAACTCAAACCTCAAAAAAGCTAGAATCATGTTCCCTAAGAACATTTTAGCAATTGTTACCACAGTGGTTTAGGGGATCATTAAATAAAATCCCTTCCTCCCAACCTATCCTACCCATTTCTGGAATAATTAAGAAATAAGACAGAAAAGCCAAACAGATGGAGATCAAACTGTCAGTTTTATTACAGGTAAAGCCCATGTTTTAAAATGTAACTTAAAGGCATAGCAACAATGTCTTCCTAAAACTTCACTACTGAATTAAACTAATTTACTGGCTCCATCACAGTCATAGAAAACCAGTTTCCCCACAGGGAGGTCTGTTTATGGAAAAGTCAGAGGAACAGGCTACCAGTGGCTGGCTGTTCAGCAAAGGGGAGAGGAGAGAGAATGAGAGGTAGGCCCTGACTAGTTCCTTGCCCATATTCTCTAATAAGATCAGCTACTCCTCCCCAGAAAAAGACACACCAAGGGAATTACATGGAGTGATATACCTCTGCACAGAAACATTAGTCTAGGTTGAAAGAGACTTCAACCCTTCAAAAAACTGCTTATATAATTTTATCAGCAACTTATCAAACAAAAACCTATGCCACTTCTTCTGTAGATGCCTTAAAATGTTATTTTTATGTAAGACTTTTACTGTTTTTACATACTAAGTTTATTATCTCCAAGTAGATTTTAAGCTCCTAGAGGGCAGCATGTTAAATGGATTGTCCACAGGCACAGAGGCAGTAAGATTCAGAGTAAGGAGAGCAACACTATGAACCAGATGACAAAATCCCTCATGAACTGAGAGGAGAAGGATGAGAGAAATGTCGGTGCCAGGAGTTTTAGTGGATGATCACAAAGAGGAGTAAAGGACAGTGTGGTATAAACCTCAAAGATGGGTTTTTACATGAAGGTGTCAGAGCAAAGGTATGAAAGTTACAAGAGTAAGAAAAATGACAATGCTGCTATATACATACATTAAAAAAGTAAAAGCAAAGCAACTCAATCTTTGCATCATTGTTATGCAAAATAAGATCCACCCAGTTCTTGGGACATAGAACTCTTGAATGGCAATTAGGAATCACTACAAGCAGATAGAAGGTTTCAATTAATACATAGAACTGGAAAATTATTTCAAGTTATCAAACCTTATAGACCTGAAAACAACNTGGTATAAACCTCAAAGATGGGTTTTTACATGAAGGTGTCAGAGCAAAGGTATGAAAGTTACAAGAGTAAGAAAAATGACAATGCTGCTATATACATACATTAAAAAAGTAAAAGCAAAGCAACTCAATCTTTGTATCATTGTTATGCAAAATAAGATCCACCCAGTTCTTGGGACATAGAACTCTTGAATGGCAATTAGGAATCACTACAAGCAGATAGAAGGTTTCAATTAATACATAGAACTGGAAAATTATTTCAAGTTATCAAACCTTATAGACCTGAAAACAACAAAAATAACGTGATTAAAATGCAAAGAAGAAATGAACTCAAACACTGAAAAGCAGGCACAAACTGAACTGAAAAACCATTCCTTAAGATGGCAAACAGACTCGTCCACCTGGCTTTTGCAGCTGATGAGGCAGAGGCGCTCAGGGACAGCACATGGAGAGAAGACGAGATTTCAGATGCTGTGGCAGTACAGAGACTAGGCAATGAACAAATGAGTGAAGTGCACGGCATCCAGTCACAGCCCCTGAAGCAAACACACGCCCCTCCCAGTGATCTCACGAACACTGCCACAAGGGACTGGCAACCCAGTGCAGCCAGCTCATTCTTCTGAAAAAAGCTACATTCAGATTCTTAATATAGAATATTACCCTTTTATTACTGGCAACTACTATAAACATTTTCAAAACACTTTAAGGACTAAATAAAACATGTCAGCAAACCAGCTCTGAACCACAGACTGCCAGCCTGCCATTGCTGATTTGAGGCGTGAACAAAGAAAAAGCCACCAAAGCCCCTAGAAGGAGAGACTGAATGGTCAGGACAGAACAGTTCACTGAAGCAAAGGCAGAAGGATTTCAATGGTGATAAAGAGGAATTTCAACTAAAAATCAAGGCTGAAAAGTATCCAAAGAATTCAACTCACTAGAAAGTTACTGATGAAATAAAGGCCTGGAAGAGACAATAAACTGGCAGCTAGACACTCTGCAGCAAAATACTTCAGGAAAATGTCACTTTTGAGAACTCACAGAATGGATAGTTCAGAAAATATTGCAGTATCCCTTAGGCTTCAGCAGATTCTGCAGAGACCACAAAGGCTCAAATCTCCTGAAGTACCCTGGCTGACTCAGCATACACGGGGCCTCACCAGGGTTCAGCACCTGACACAAGGGTGGACCATCTCACTCCTTCTTACCATGGGGCAGCACGTTCTGATGATGCTCCCCGCCTAGAATGACAGAGACCCACAGATGATGTAACTTAGGGACACTCAAAGACAACCTAACAACAAGAATCATTCAATAGAAGCAAAGAACATCAACGATAAATTCCAGGGGGGAAGAAATTAATCGTGAGATGCGCTCTGAGAAAATCTGAAAGTGGCAGAGAAATTGAACATGGTCAGCGAAAAAGACAATGGACATAGTAAGACAACGTTGATTTCATGGCCATGTCTCCAACTTCGAGAGAATATGGTTTCATATAATTTTTGCTTTCTAATAACTGTTAACTTGTTATTGTATAATTAAATGAACTTAATCATCATTTGTTCCATTCTCTTTCACATTAATGGTTTTTATAAATCGAGACATCCTTTGTCAGCCACGTACACAATTTGAGATTGCATAACTGGCTACCATATGTATCAAAGCAATGGAGGCTATAACACTAGTATAGAGACACTTACAAATAAATTATGGAGTTGGGATGAGAGAAAGTGTAAGCAAACAGTTCACACTAAGGCAGGAAGTCAAACCACAGACCAGAAACACCTGAGGAGGGCGAGAGACAGAACCAGGTCAGTGAGAGAGTCTCCTAAAGCACAGAGGCACATGGCTGTCTGAAAGTCAAGCTACAGCTCCTTAATCCAGGTTTCCAACTCAGTACTTCTGAGCATCAGCTGCACTCGAGGACTGTCACAAAACATCCAACACCAGCAGTGAACATGTTCCTCTACAGAAACAACTCACAGCTCTAACATGTCTCCTGAAGTGACAGCCTAGGAAAAGATGTATTGAAATCCTCCCTTTCAACTCTCATCTGGGCTCGAAACACATCACCTTGAAGCGGCACACGAGAGCCAATCCTACACAGCCATCGTTTACGACTTGCTTTGTCTAGTCCTGCACTCATTCTGCCTCTCATCTAGCCCTTGTTTTTCTTCTTCCCTTCTCCACAAAGTTTTGGCTCTTGCATAGGAAAGTCTACAATGCACTAAAAACTCACACGCTGTTCTGTGTGGTCCACATGCACAACTGGACCTCACTCAGGTCGGGGAGTTTCTCAGTAAGCCAGCCCTGCAGAGCCCTAATTACCCTAACAGCCTCCAGGCAGGACCTCTGGCCCTTCGAGCACAGGCTCTGGCAATGTTATGCTGATTTTTATCACATGAAGTGTTATTTTCTTTTCCTGGAGTTTGAGGGCAAGGAGTTAATATAAAGGGCTCATAAACACAGTGAGATTTTCCCAGCAATTTCTCAAGAGTTGAGAACAATGTGAGTCCAATATAACAGTTTATATGAAATGCTTTTTTTTTCTTATGCTTCTTGTTAAGAAAATTTGGAACAAGAACATGGTTTGGAAACGACTATATTTCTTTGCATTAAAATAAAAATGCAATCTAAAAACGATTAAGTTTAAATACATGGACATTAAACTGATTAAGCTCTTGTGACCATGTGTGGTTAAAAGTTTTGACTCTAGAGTCTCATCATGGTGCCTGAACAGCATGGTCTAGATACTCTTGTGCTGCACAGACCCCCGCCTAACATGTCAAAACACATCACAACGTTTGCTTCTCCTTCTAGACCAAGAACTGCTTAAGAACAGAAGCCAGGACTTAATGTTCTGCTACACTAAGTCCAACACAGTGCTGGGCACATAATAAATATTAAAGAAACACTTCTGAATGGAAAGAACATACCACTCAACCTGAATTCAGAAGACAAATTCTGCTATCTCTGTGCTCAGTCGTTCAGTCGTAGCCGACTCTTTGCGACCCCATGGACTAGAGCCCACCAGGCTCCTCTGTCCATGAAATTTTCCNGGAAAGAACATACCACTCAACCTGAATTCAGAAGACAAATTCTGCTATCTCTGTGCTCAGTCGTTCAGTCGTAGCCGACTCTTTGCGACCCCATGGACTGTAGCCCACCAGGCTCCTCTGTCCATGAAATTTTCCAGGCCAAGAATATTGGAGTGGGTTGCCATTTCCTTCTCCAGGGGATCTTCCTGACCCAGGGATTGAACCCGTGTCTCCTGTGTTTCCTGCATTGGCAGGGGGATTCTTTACCACTGTGCCACCTGGGACACCAAGGAGAGATGTAAATCTCCCTCCCTTTGGCTGAATTAGTAATAACTACTAAGTAAGTTATTACTGTGATCAGTTGCTCAGTCATGTCTGACTCTTTATTACCCCACAGACTGTAGACTGCCAGGCTACTCTGTCCTTGGAATTCTCCAGGCAAGAATACTGGAAGTGGGTAACCATTCCCTTCTCCAGTGGATCTTCCCAACCCAGGGATCAAACCCAAGTGTTCTATACTGCAGGCAGATTCTTTACCATCTGAGCCACAGGCGATCATTATTATGTAGTAATAACTACTAATAATTAGCCCTAGATGTGTGGGCATTTGGTAATGTGATGTAAGGTTGAGTAACCAATGACCTGTTGAAATAGATATCCAAGGAAAGGAATAAGCCCCTAGAGAAGCAAAGAAAACACAAGTACTTTACAGACTCTGAAGCTTTGAGCCCTCTTAGCATGCTTGAGATTTAAAACTATTGTATAAGGCACAGAAATGTCAATCCAGAAAGGAAATGGTCTTGCCAACTACCTTTTTAACTTTCTGTCTTCTTTCAAACCCAGTAACCTTAGGACCTCTGCCAAGAAGCCCAAGATTTCAACATTCAAAAAATTTAATAACTGTATTGAGCCCTAAACAAAAATTTATTCATGTTAACTTCAAAGCTGGGTTTGTTTTCATTATGTGCATAATTACTGTCATGAGCATCCTAAAGTAGCTACTTCTACCCTGTGAACTCTTTTTAACTAAAGGCGTGGAAGAGAGTGATTCTTCTCTGCAGTACTGAAGCCCACATTCAGCTTAACAGCTCTGGATGGCACTGCTGAAAGGAGCCTTTACAGCTCATCAAATCTAGGAAATTCCCTGGCGGTCTAGTGGCTAAGAATCTGCAAGGGTCATGGGTTTACTCCCTGGTTGGGGAACTAAGATCCTGCAAGCTGCGTGATGTGACAAGAAAAAAAAAATCCTCCTCTACCAGTTCCACTGAGCATCACTTGGCTTGAGGCATACAGAGAGCTAACGCCAGAGCAAGGGCAGAACAGGTCTTAAAGCCGACTAAGGTCAGTGATTCACTACCCCAAACCTTCTCTCTGCAGCTCCTAAATGTGTGTTTATTGTGATAAACTGTATCAAAGTATTATGCAAATGCTAACTGAAATGATCAAATATAATAAAACCTCCTCAAGCAGATTTCTCAGAAAAACTGCATATTCTAGTTGACTTAATTTTCTGGTTACCAAAAATTGGCTTCGATAACCAAACCTCTCAATTATCAGGAAAAAGAACACAAGAAAAGGGAAAAAGCAGAATAAACACTATCTTGCTCTTGACGTGCTATAAAGTAGTGATGGTAAACCACGAAGAGCCCAGCCCTACCATTGACTGACTAGCTGTGAGGCGGTGTTCCAGCCAATCTCTCTGGAATTCATTTGCACACATTTAAAAAGAGCATCTACAACATTAAACATGTTTTCTTATCATCTGCAATGTTCTCCAGAAAGCGCCTGCATCCATACCTTCCTCCCATAAAAATTTTTAGTGTACGATTATCTCAGGTTGAACTAGACCTAAACAGTAAACTGCTTAAAACACCCAATACCTGATCTCTACAAATACTTTTAACTCTGATAAATAATGGTTTGGGTTCATAAAGGGAACTATTCAGAGATCTGCCATGGTTTAAAACATTTTGGGCCATATAATGGGGTGGGAGTTGGGGAAGTTGTTCAGCTAGATGGAAGAAGCCTCACTATATCCAAGGAGTTCGAATTTTGTGTGTTACTTATCATGGTTTTGCTGTTCAAATTCTGCAAGCTCACTAGGTCTTTCTCCTCAAAAGAAGACAGCATAACAAAAACATACTAGTTCTTTTCACAAGAACCATCCTACTGAATCCCTTTTATGTATTTATATGCTATCAAATACAGTCATGAGGTTATCTCCCCCTTTTTTGTTTTTTTCTGTATTATACTGAAATATACATGATATAAAATTTACCATTTTAACCATTTTTTAGTGTAGAATTCAGTGGGAGAAGTGATATTCATAGTGTTGTGCAACCATCACCACTATCTACTTCCAAAACTTCTTCACTACCACAAACAGAAATCCTATAACCATTAAGCAATAGTTCCTCATTCTCCTATCCTTTGTTTTTTATAATCATAACCCCAAAGCCTTAATAACTTTCAAACTATAGTATGCTGCCACCAGGTGGCAAGAGGGAATCATGGCTGCTCAAGACGGAGAATGGTTTCAAAATAATCCAAGTCAAGTACAGGGGGAATAAGCAGAAGTGTAGATGAAGTAAAACTGTCAGTCTGGTAACTGTTGAAACCAGGTGATGGTTATACAGGGATTCATTACACTAGTCTCTCTAAATCCATACACGTTTGAAATTTACTATAATAAATATAAAAAGTGTGCCTATAATATTACAAATATAGAGATTTCATACCTTTTTTAACCCTTGAAAACAAAATATATCTGTTACATATATTTATATATATATATAT
>SJYV01050945.1:474086-545175 GCA_006410875.1 Neotragus pygmaeus
CTGCAAGGGTCATGGGTTTACTCCCTGGTTGGGGAACTAAGATCCTGCAAGCTGCGTGATGTGACAAGAAAAAAAAAATCCTCCTCTACCAGTTCCACTGAGCATCACTTGGCTTGAGGCATACAGAGAGCTAACGCCAGAGCAAGGGCAGAACAGGTCTTAAAGCCGACTAAGGTCAGTGATTCACTACCCCAAACCTTCTCTCTGCAGCTCCTAAATGTGTGTTTATTGTGATAAACTGTATCAAAGTATTATGCAAATGCTAACTGAAATGATCAAATATAATAAAACCTCCTCAAGCAGATTTCTCAGAAAAACTGCATATTCTAGTTGACTTAATTTTCTGGTTACCAAAAATTGGCTTCGATAACCAAACCTCTCAATTATCAGGAAAAAGAACACAAGAAAAGGGAAAAAGCAGAATAAACACTATCTTGCTCTTGACGTGCTATAAAGTAGTGATGGTAAACCACGAAGAGCCCAGCCCTACCATTGACTGACTAGCTGTGAGGCGGTGTTCCAGCCAATCTCTCTGGAATTCATTTGCACACATTTAAAAAGAGCATCTACAACATTAAACATGTTTTCTTATCATCTGCAATGTTCTCCAGAAAGCGCCTGCATCCATACCTTCCTCCCATAAAAATTTTTAGTGTACGATTATCTCAGGTTGAACTAGACCTAAACAGTAAACTGCTTAAAACACCCAATACCTGATCTCTACAAATACTTTTAACTCTGATAAATAATGGTTTGGGTTCATAAAGGGAACTATTCAGAGATCTGCCATGGTTTAAAACATTTTGGGCCATATAATGGGGTGGGAGTTGGGGAAGTTGTTCAGCTAGATGGAAGAAGCCTCACTATATCCAAGGAGTTCGAATTTTGTGTGTTACTTATCATGGTTTTGCTGTTCAAATTCTGCAAGCTCACTAGGTCTTTCTCCTCAAAAGAAGACAGCATAACAAAAACATACTAGTTCTTTTCACAAGAACCATCCTACTGAATCCCTTTTATGTATTTATATGCTATCAAATACAGTCATGAGGTTATCTCCCCCTTTTTTGTTTTTTTCTGTATTATACTGAAATATACATGATATAAAATTTACCATTTTAACCATTTTTTAGTGTAGAATTCAGTGGGAGAAGTGATATTCATAGTGTTGTGCAACCATCACCACTATCTACTTCCAAAACTTCTTCACTACCACAAACAGAAATCCTATAACCATTAAGCAATAGTTCCTCATTCTCCTATCCTTTGTTTTTTATAATCATAACCCCAAAGCCTTAATAACTTTCAAACTATAGTATGCTGCCACCAGGTGGCAAGAGGGAATCATGGCTGCTCAAGACGGAGAATGGTTTCAAAATAATCCAAGTCAAGTACAGGGGGAATAAGCAGAAGTGTAGATGAAGTAAAACTGTCAGTCTGGTAACTGTTGAAACCAGGTGATGGTTATACAGGGATTCATTACACTAGTCTCTCTAAATCCATACACGTTTGAAATTTACTATAATAAATATAAAAAGTGTGCCTATAATATTACAAATATAGAGATTTCATACCTTTTTTAACCCTTGAAAACAAAATATATCTGTTACATATATTTATATATATATATATATTTCCCAGGTATTTTTAAAACCTGGGAAAATATTTTATACCTAAGTATTGATTATGCATTAATATTAAAACTTAGACAGATTTCCAAGGTTACATCTTTATACTAGTTAAGAAAAACTTTGTGTTATATCCAACTAAGCCTCATTGCTACAAATGTGAAAAAATCAAACGTATTAGTATTCAACTTCCACATATATGCAGAAATAAATTCATGAGAAACTGCAAATGCAAAACTGGACTTTAATCTCAATTAAGAAGATTTTGCTTCTTTAATAATAAGCACAAATTAAAAGGAGGCTCTTAATCATCTCCAGAGGAAAGAAGCTAGGAGGCAAACAAGTCAATTTAAACTTGCACTCATTTTCCCTAATTCTTGCTTTCTTTCCAAAATTGCCAGTTGATCAGATCACAGAAAAGTCAACCCAGTAATTTTTAATTTTTCTAGCATCAGTATAGAGTAGAAGCTACACCTGGGTAAATTTTCTTGATATTCGGCTGAGTTAAAACAATTTTTTTCAACCATATTTACTGATATTATTTCAAAATATAATATGCATTCTGCTTTGCACAACATTAAAACTAATTTAAAAGTTGTCAGGATACACAAGCATCACTAACATCAATTTTCAACTTCTGATGTCTGCTGCTGTAGAATCAAAGAAGAATTAGACATTTCCCTTCCTGAATGCCAGGCACTTGGGTTTTCTCTTCAATGACCTATCCTAAGCTCTGACTTGCAAGGGAAACTGCCTTCCCTTCTGAGCTGAGGATTTCTTTTGGCCTCTTCCAGCAATTCAGCTACCCGCCTACTGAACTCGGTCAATCTAACAAACGCCCATTGCTTCTGCTCCTGGCTAGCTCAAATGCCCCACACCTCCATGGGTCCAGAACAGCTATATCCACACTGTGCCAGGTATGAAGACCAACAGACTGGGCTGCTTTGACCACCGTGTTGATCTATTTAATGATGGATGTATTTTAGTATTATAAGGTAAGGGAATCTTAGCAATAAGAGTTCAATCTTCCTGTTTTACAGATGAGTAAAGCCCAGGAAGATGGAGTGACCCAGCCATGGTCACAGGATTATTTAGAGGCATAAAGACAGTAATAGTCAGAACTGCTGATTTCTAGTCCAAGTGCTTTCCGCACTACTTACATGAATATTCACATTCTCCAAGACTATCATATGAGAGGTACAAGCTGACAAAACCATTGAGAGGGACAAATTTTACCCAAATTATTTAAATTCAGAGACACTAGTCCTTCTAGGAATAAAACAACAAAATCCTAAAACCTGACTTCTGCTGGGGGAACTTGGATTAAGATAAAACCAGCTTGATTACAGGTATTTGCTTTCTCCCAGAACATGGAGGCGCTGTATAAACCAAACAGGAAGCTCCCCAGTGGTCTAGTGGTTAGGATTTGGCATTTTCACTGTCATGGCCCAAAAATAAAACCTCTTTGTCAAACATCGGGAATGGAATACTGTTCTCATTTGGTATTTTGAATACTTAGTATTATGAGAATAAATATTATCATGATTTTATTAAGTTGTGATCACAAACTCTCTTAAGAGTTTCCCAAGAATAAAGAATTATTTTATATTCAACACCTTGGATGTTTATGAGAGAGGGAGGGAAGGAGGAAGGGAAGAGTATACGTGTGTGTATTAGAGAGTACATGTACATACTCCATCACATACAGATCACATAAAACATTAACTCTAAATACTCTATGCTGCTTACACAGAAATCCTTTCCTTCCACTACCACTAAGTAAAAATTGTTCACTTTGAAGGTTTGTGAATTTTTGAAATTTTTATTTTCCTATTCATCTCCCACTACCATGTAAAATGCTAAGAATGAGTTTTAACTGATTTCATAGTTCTTGCAAAAGAAAACAGAATTATTCAGTCAGGAAATCTGTAAACACAAGATTCTCCAGTGATTGGTAACATCAGCACAAGTATGTGTTTTTAGGCTACTGCTATCCAACACTTTAGAGGAAAAATTTTTATCTTCATGCAAAAAAATTGTTTTAAACTTACAAGGAAGAGAAATTCCATTCATTCACTGAAATCGTGTCTCTTAATACATGAAAATTATATTCAAGGCCAAAACCAATGTTCTCAATTAAAGATCACACATGTAATTAAAAAACCATTTTTTCTTGTGGTTTAAGATCATGATCAACTGCCTACAAAATGNAGAGGAGCCTGGTGGCTTGTAGTCCAGGGAGTTGCAAAGAGTGGGACATGACTGAGTGACTGAGCATGCATGCTGCTAAAAGGTATATGACAGCCTCGGTTGTATGCCTCCCATCCAGTCCGTCCAGAGTGACACTCACGTGTGCACACACACAAATACATTTTTTTAAATTGTCACAGTGATTTAAAAAAAATAGAAGGAGGCTGAGAAACCCACAGTTAAAGTAGGGTGGAGCTCTTTTCCTTCACAGCTCGAATTATTTGCTCTGGTAATCAACACAAGCTAGTAAGCAGCATGGGTTCAGCCTCTTCATGAGCCAGATTCATCACTTGAAGACCAAAATACATGTTCATATTTGCTGACACTATTTAGACAGCTTATGTAATAACACTTAGCTCAGCTGGATAGATGGGCTAACAGTGATATTGTTAACATCCTTGGTACAGAAGATTTTAGATTAAAGTAGAATTTTAAATTAAAATTACTGATGCAGCTTTGCAAAACAATTTAAAAAATCACCAAGCCCCAGACATTCGCCAATGAAATATTTGCATTATCCACCCACTGCTTTCACTCTCCTGCATTAATAGCACTCAGTAAGCATGGGAGTTTGCTAGCAAGAAAATACACTTANTACTGATGCAGCTTTGCAAAACAATTTAAAAAATCACCAAGCCCCAGACGTATTCGCCAATGAAATATTTGCATTATCCACCCACTGCTTTCACTCTCCTGCATTAATAGCACTCAGTAAGCATGGGAGTTTGCTAGCAAGAAAATACACTTACGTTTCCTTAGAAATGCAAACTGGTGAACAACTGTTTACTTAAATTTCTTAAAAGTGTTTATGAAATTCCTTCTTTATCCACATCATCTAGTAAAGTGACCTTCTCTCTATGTGAATTCAGTGAGTACATATTACAATAAGAAAAAAACCTAAAGATATTGAGGATTAATTATGGAAATGGAATGTCTAGCCTAGTGTAGGCACTAAATAATGGCAACTCTTATCATCAAATTTGACAAACACTCATTGAACAGAAACATAAGGAATGGCATAGAAAAGCAGAACTTTAAGTGATCTTAGAGGGAGTCATCATGGGGGTCTTGGGATGAGAACCTGCTTTTAGATCCTGCAGGGAGACAATGGTTCTGCCCAGATACTACTGGGAGACCAGTCAAGTTGGTCAGAGCCAAGCCAGTGCTCCCAGGCCATCCTTCCATGCCTGGGAGTCCTCCAGGTGACACACAGAGCAACCTCTTGTCCCTGAGGATTGAGATCCTTCCATGGGCAACTGCCTGCATATCATTCCTGGATCATCCAAGCAAAGGACTCCTAACCATGCCCCATCCAAACAGAAAAACTGCCCTTTCACCCCCTGCTTTTCAGCAGTCATGGGACTCTCAAGATCCCCTACCCAGAGGGTAAGAGGGCCTTATGTACAGAGGGGTGGGGATAAATTTGGAAGAAAAAGCTCTGTCACCTGTATTTGGGTGGAACTAAATGGTCAGGAAACTCTTAACCAAGAAGCCGAGAGATTTGAATTCCAGACCTGGTTCTGCTGCTCTTATTCCTGGCCAAGACACTTTACTTTTCTGAGTTCTTTCCTCATCTGAAAGTAGTATATCCTTCTAGCTCCTACTTTGTCTGAATTTAAAATTATCCATTTAAATTACTTCCATTTTACTGTATTGACCACTTTAACTACTAAACATTTTCATTGCTCCAACTCTTTTTCTAAAGACGTCATCCATTTGTAAGTAAGCTTTATTCTACAGAATTTATCTGCTACTACTTTATTCTGGCAGTTAATGTGTAAAGTTAAAAAAGTATTGAACTCAGTTCTTGGGAAAATTACTAAGCTCTGTACACAATTTACATTAAATAAAACTAATATGGTGATAAATGAAAATAAAAATGAAATTCTTGAAACCAGAATATGATTGAATATGCACCATACCAGAATAGTTCACACCTGCTTTCTGGTTTTTCTCTTTAGAAACATATTTGTATTAGTTTCATCACTGACTCAAGCTTCAGATGCCCCCACTTAGTCTTCTGAAGCCTTGGACATGTGACCTTGGCCCTCAGTCTCTTCATCCATAAATTAACCAGGTGGAACCAGCTCTCTAAAATCCTATCTAGATTTTTAGGTTCCAATTATGATTCCTTTTTTTTTTCTTCAATTGTGACCCATTTTAAGTTGCACTGTGTAGGAGCCAAAATCAATCTATGCTCCCAAAGCATTATCTACACTAGCTTGTCTGTTCCTGAGATAGGGATGATGATTAATCATCCTCCCCCAGCTTTGAGTGCCCAGTGTCTGGTTCTGTGCTTCTTATTTCAGTGTCTTTCATGTGGGGCTCACCTTCTAGTTTACAAGCTGCCTCCTCAGTGATTGTATCGCTTGTGTTTGTCTTCTGAGCCTCTGAAATGTCCCCTGAATGGCCTAGGCCCATTCATTGGCTTTCACCTACCCAAGCCCAACACTCCCCCTACCCCACTGACATAATCCATCTCCTTCTAGACCTCTGCCTCTTCCAGAACAGTGGTTCTTTTTTGTCTTCTTGGCCACACCATGCAACCTGTGGGATCTTAATTCCCTGACCAGGGATAGAACCTATGTCCCCTGATTGGGAGTCCAGAGTTCCAACCACTGGACCACCAGGGAAGTCCCTAGGACAGTGCTTCATAAAGAGTGGTCCTCAGTCAGCCCTGGAGGTCGGTAAAAATTGCAGATTCCAAAGACCCAAGCTTGACTTCGTGATTCAGGATTTCTGGAGGTGAGGCCACGAAAAGCATTTGTACAATACTTTCCCCTGATGATTCTAGGCATAACAGTTTGAAATACACCGCTCTTTCACCAGTTTCCGTTTGTGGTTGTTTTTTGTTTGTTTGTTTTTTAAGGGAAAAGGCGCTATATTAGAGACTTTTTACCAAGAATGTAAGAAGAAGAAATAGTGGGGAGCAGGTTGTTCAAAGCTCTGTCCAGGAATATGGTAGTTCTGGTGCTGGTGGCCTATTTCAGCCAAGTAGGAAGTCTTGGAGAGGAGAGATTTAAGTCTGGGACGCCCCAAGAGACCGTTGGAAGGTCAGGAGTCAGCAGTCGTGGCAACAGCTATTCGTCGGGGCCGCCACGCCACAGGAAGTGCTGGGCAAGACCTGAGCAGCAAGGCTGGCCAGGATGCCTCGCGGCTCCTGGTAGCGATTGGGTGTCAGGCAGCCGCACCTTTCCTGTTGCCGTTGGCAACAGCGGCCGCTCCTGTAGCCGGCGTGGCGCGTGGGGGCGGGACTTCCCGCGCCTAGGAGCAAATGCGCATGCGGCGGTCGGCCGGTCTCGTGGCACTTCCTGTCACGTGATCTTGAGAACCAATCAAAGTGCGTAACTCCCTAGTCGCGTGCGTCCGTTCCCGTTAGCAACGCTTCTAAACAACCCGCCCTGCCTCGCGTCTGGCGCGGTCCAGTGTTTCTCGACGACTACGGGCTTGGTGAGGCTGAGGCGGGCCTCTCCCGCTTTTCCAGACCGCAATGGTGAGTAGCCGGCCTGTCGGCGCCATCGCGCGCCGAGGAGAGACGCGGAGCCGGGGCCTCGGAGTGATGGCGTGGCTTGCGGCAGAACTTAGTCCGGCCCTGGGCCTCTCTGAGAAGGGGACGCCACGCCGGGTGCGAGAGACTAGTAACCAAGGTCGAAGCCCTTCCGGGATAATTCTTGGTGGAGCCCTTTTCTAGCAGCCGCGCTCCGCCGCATTACCGTTCCTCGCTGCTGCCTGAAGGGCCTAGGCCAAGTCACACCTCAGGTGATTGGCGAAGAGAGCTGGAGGGAACCAACTGCCAGCAGAAGGCGCAAAGCGGTTTCTTGTTCCATTCCAAAAACTCAAGTTTATGCACGCGCGCACACACTCACACACATACCCACCCCACACACACACCCCCACTTTGGCAGTATTAATTATGTTAACGAGCCGAGGAGGAAGAACGTGATTGAATACAACTTTTTATATGAGAGTGATACAAGAATCCCCAGGCCCCATTTTATACCTGAGAAAACTTGAGTGACATTCCTTGTGTTCTGAGCTGTTCAAAAGAAGGCATATTTTTCCTGGATGCTTGAACATAATCCCATTTGTCATTCCAGCGGATACAGAATGCCAGCTTAAACAGCAGCCGTCCTTAGAACAAGACACAGTACTGAAGTGTTGAGAAAAAAAAGAGATGAATCCAGAGTTGGGGGCACCACCGAAATAGGCTACTGAAATACTTCAGCAACCACAATTCCTCTTTAACCCACAGTGTATACCAAGCACTCTTGCAGCTGAGGGTACAACTGTGAAGGAAACAAACCATTTTTTGGAGCCTGTCCCACACATTCTGTTGGTTTCTATAAAATATCATGAACAAATTGAAAAAATGGTGATATCACAAGAAAATTAACATCTGCTCGCATTCTTATCTGCTCGTATTATCTGCTCTCATTCCATTTCCCAGGCCAATGCTATTTCTGCTACTGAAATCAGCTGCTTATTTCTGCTCCCTTTCTTCATTCCCATCCATTTTAGACAAACTTTTCTTTTGTTATAAATTTCATTCTCAGTTTGAGTAATTTTTCTTCTTGGTCTGGGGACAGTCTACTTGACAGAAGAGAATAGACATGCATTGGGCACTTACTCTGCACCAGGCACTATATGAGGAAACTGTACGGTGTAAGAAATGATTCATGCTGTGATGAGCTTACAGTCTACTTGAAGGAGCAATACCTAAGGAAAAAAAGACAGCTAATAGTTTTTGTTTAGTCACTAGGTCGTGTCTGACTTTTCAACCCCATGGACTGCAGCACACCTGGCCTTTGTTATCTCCTGGAGTTTGCTCAAATTCATGTCCGTTGAGTAGTTGATGCTATCCAACCATCTCATCCACCTATGTGCTAATTTTTGGAGGAAGGCATAACTAGAGTTAATGAGGGCATGTTGGGAGGCTTCACAGAGTAGGTAAAAAAAGGTTTGATCTTGAAGGATGGGTAGGAATTTGGTGGATTTCTGGAGCCTGCTTATACCTCTGAGAGCCAATTATATGCATTTCTTCTCACCTCTGCAGTGCAGTGACATGTTGATAGCTTGAAACCAGCCATGCTGGGAGATTTTACACTGGAAATTAGCAAGGGCTGCAAATCAGTTTCATACCCAAACCCTCACCGATGCCTCTTGTTAAGCATTCACCAGCACACCACTGGGTCGGATTCAGATTCTTGAATAGGAATGGAGAGGTGCTTTTAGTCAAGGATTGGGGTAATGAGAATGAAAGTATAGAATGTTCAAGGCTGGTAAGCCGACTAATCTGACTGAATAGGAATGTTCTTAACAGAATTTCGGGAAATGGGGTTAGAGAAAGGGTTTGAGGGGTATGGAGGGCTTATGAGTATAGATTTAACACTGTAAGCAAGAATAATTGAAACTTTATGAGATTTTTTTTTAGCAAGTTGTGACATCATTTTGAGATTTCCAATTGTAGGATATTCTTGCTGACACTTACCTGAGTATAGATATAACATCGTTTCTAATGTAGGTATTGAGGTTTATTTCAAATGCCTGGTGGAGATGTGTCTTCTTGTGAGTCACAACTCAGGTTGATTTGCAACTGTAACATATCTGTGTTCTTTTATTTATTTAAATTATGCCATTTTTCCAAAAAGGATTTTAAAAGCAGAGTGTGGACTTTGGAGTTAGATTTCCTGGTTCAAGTCTCTGCTCTCCCACTTGCCAGCAGCATAGAAAAAAAAATTTTTCTTTGGACCTCAGTTTTCTATCTGTAAAGTAGGTTTATATTTACTTTTTCATAGGGTTGTATTGAGGACTAAATGAGATCATGCTGGGCACTTTGTAAAACTTCGAATGACTTTTAGATGTTTTCATCATTACTGTTTCTAATGTTTAACATTAGCAATTAGAAATTTGACATTGACATTTGAAATAGCTCGAGGAATTGGCTAACAATCCATGTAAACTAAAACATAAGAAACTTATTCCTTATTTCCATTCAGATTGTCTAGCCCTAAGGCAAAAAGTTAATTACCAGTTTAATCAAATAAGGTAAGGTCAGGAAATGTAAGTACATACCGCAAATGTGTTGGTTTACATTGGCCAGAATATCTCAACTGGTTGTTTTGAAGCAGTCTACCGGATAGGTAACCATTAGAGAGCATCATGATATCTTGGGTAATTCTTAAGTTACTGAACTTTAACAGAAATATTAAAAATAATGTGGGGGAGAAAAAGCCTTGATGGGGCCATTCATGTGGTTGGGAGTACTGGTCTGTAGGCCAGCCTGTGATACTTGAGAGATGCTTGTAGGTAACACCTTGAAAGAGATCATGTCATCCAGGAGAGAATATAGAGCGACAAGAGTAAGGGTCTAAGGGCAGCATCCTGGGAAGTGCAACTGCTTAAGAGGCAAGCTCAAGAAGAGAAAGCTACCGGTGAGATCAAGAAGGGAAGGTGGGGTTAGCAGGCAGAGAATGGAGCAGGTCAGCAGACAGCAAAGCACCAGCCACAGTAGTTGGACTTGTTATTCGGTTGCTGGTGAGCTTTGCAAAGCTGGTTGGAGCAGCATTTAGAATGGAGACAAGAGGAGAAGAGAGCTAGAGAAATGCAGTGGTAGCTGGAGGGAACCTACGGTTTTATTTTGGTTTCACACAAATGAGGTTTGTGTGCAGCCTTGTCTGTAGTCTGAAGGGAAGAAGAAACCTCTGTAGAGTGTTGAGAGGAGAAGTGATTGGTTGAAGTCCCCCAGGAGCTTGAAAGAGAACAGATTAAAGCCATGAATGACCGTCACAAGAGGGAACTCTTTCCGTCCACTTGTTAGGCACACGTCCACTCTGTGCCAGGCACTATGAGGAGTCCTGGGGATACTCGGAACCAGAGGGACAAGGTCATGGCCCTTGTAGTCTTATGTCCTACATCTACAGGTAAGGATGTATGTCGATGCAACAAAGCCACGGTGAGGGGCTTAGAGGGTGAAGGAGATTGTGCCAGGGACCTTGGCGGTGTCCTCCACAACGCTGGAGGCAGCCCTGTGTGCTGAAAGTAAGAGAGAAGCCTGGAAAAGAGGGTTGCAGAGTATACCGTTGTCTCCCATAAGAAGGCTATGACACATCAAATTACTCTTAAAGAGAATTCTAACTTAACTAGTCCCCTGCATTAGATGTTCAATTTTATAATTTCCTTCTGTAATTTTCAGTGTAGCTATAACATGAAAAAGAACTTCATCAATCTCTAGCTTATAGTGGTCAAGCTCTCATCTGGTTTAAAAGCAAGAGCAATTGATGGCTGCTTTAAAACCAAATATACTTTTTAAGGGTGTGTGAGATGGAATAAGGTTAAGTTGCTCTAATAGAGGTTTTTTGTTTTCTGTTTTATAAAATGTGCCTTAAGGAATATAGAAGTTTATTTCTCTCACACTTAATAGCCTTCTCACTGCTCATCTCAGGTATGTGGGTCTGTGCTGCTCCATGAGGTTATTCGGGATACAGTTCCCTTTCATCTTGCTCCCCCAGCCCTGAGGCCATCATGCTGTCTGTGTGGTTCAGCAGAGTCTCACCTCCAAGTTTCAGAGAAATAGGGTGTGGCAGACATGTGCCCTATGCATTAAGACTTTAGAGATAGCTTTCATTCCTCTGTCCCCATCTGTTGCTGAGAAGTAGTCACGTGATCACGCCTGACTTTAAGAGTGCTGGAGAGTGTTTTCTAATTGGGCAGCCAATGCAAGAGATGTGGGTTTGATCCCTGGGTCAGGAATATCCCCGGAGAAGGAAATGGCAACCCACTCCAGTATCCTTGCCTGGGAAATCCATGGACAGAGGAGCCTGATGGGCTACAGTCCAGGGATCACAAAAGAGGCGGGCGCGACTTAACGACTGAACAACAGCAAGCCATGTGTCTGGAAAGAAGGAAAGAGCAGCGTTTAATAGACATCTAGCAGTCTGCACCACAGGAGAGCCTGTACGTGTTCATTGTTGGTTCCTTTATTATATTTTCAAGACTAACAAATTACTTCTCTCTTTCAGGCAGAGTTGGGTCTAAATGAGCACCATCAAAATGAAGTTATTAATTATATGCGTTTTGCTCGCTCAAAAAGAGGCTTGAGACTCAAAACTGTGGATTCCTGCTTCCAAGACCTCAAGGAGAGCAGGTATCAGAGAATTCCGAGGAGACCCAATGGGAAGTGATAGTCGTCCTTTCTGGTGGCCAGCGTGGGGCAGCTGCAGCAGGGGCCACGCAAGCCACTGCTAGGACACGATCAGTTACCCATCGCGAGCAGCTACACACAGCCTCACGGATGTGTAAAATTCAAGAAGTCAGATTGTGGTGGGAGCAGTGTGTTACTAAACATCCACATAGGATAGTTAAGGGATTGCAGAGTTTCAGAAGGGCAGTCAGGAAGTTGTTAGGTGCTAGTGGGTTAATAATTGGCTTGCTGTAGTAGAGATTCCAGAACTTTAATTACTTGAGTTATGAATTAAAAGAGTAGAACCATAAGACATGGCATTTAGCAAGAAAATACCTATACAGTTTTATATTGAAACAGACGAGGAGAAAACAGCAGGAAACCATGAAAAGATTGCTGACTAGTACCAAAATTACTAGCCGACTTGCAGCAAGAGGTGATAATTCGCTTGTTTGGACCAATAATGGGAGATAATAAAAGTCCGTAGAAAATTTAGTGATAGAGGATAATGGGAAGCAGCCAAAAGGACTGAATAATAGAGAGACCTCAGGCTGCTTGGGGATCAGATTTTGGCACACCTGGATGTGGGGGCATAAATAAAAAGGGTCTCTAGGTGAACTGCAACTGTGGTAAGCTCTAATGTCACTCAGCGGCAGAGACCATCAGCTGTAGACTTATCTGTTCAGTTTATTAATCTAGTCTGATCATCTGGCTTCCTGACTCACAGCAGCTGTACGCAGCAGTCTTGGTTGGTGAGACTGTGAGATAGCCAAAGAAGGTACTTCTTTATTTACTTCACGCCTTGGAGTTTGGAGTACCTTAATTGTTGTTCATAGTAATGAACTTGGATTGCTCAAAAAGCAACATATTTTTAAGCAGATTTAGTGTGTTCTATTAAAGAATACAGGAAGATTGTTGATATTTTTAATAGGGACTTAAACTGGGTTTTTAAGAGTTGTTAAATTCTGCTTGGTAGACAAAACGTTAAAGCTTGGTAGATCAAATAATATTAACTTGAGTATAACTGTGAGAGAAGTTTGGTGGGGCTCCCGCATTGTGTCCTTTTGGACACAACATGTCCTCCTTCCTTTTGGAATAAGGGAGAGGATGACCAGCATCAGGACTGTAGCTCTTCATCCACTGGGTGTCTGAAGGTTAAAGGACCTTGGGGGTGGAGGCAGGGAGTGGAGAGGACTGTTCCTGTAAGCCTGTCACTGACAGTAGGAGGCCTGCATGGATGCTTTCTCAAGGGTTCAGTTGTTAGGCGTGTTTCCGAGATTACTGGAAGTGACTGTGGGGTTGAGTCACACCCCAGTGGGACGCTGGGCTTATCACCTCCACCTCCTGAGCCTGTGTTGCGTCTGTGAAGTGAGGGGATTGAAGCAAATGCCTTTGGAGTTCCCTTCCAACCCAGACGTTCTCTGTGAAAGAGTGAGGTTTTAATACTTTTGATGATGTTCATTTTTATGGAGCTTTAATTAAGGTCAGGGTTTTTTCTTTCAGGTCTCAAGGTGCTAAGAAAAGCAATACATAATTACCAATACTTTTCTTATAGGCATTTACTATGTGAATAGCCTATAAGGTCTTTGAAATGCTAGACAACTAATACAAAGAAAGGGAGGAATTACACCTCTCAGATGACTTATGAAATAATTAAATGTGATAAAGCTAATTTTCACCAAAAAGCTGAAGAAAAATTAGATAGTTGGGGCTTGTTTCTGAGAACATAACTTGTATGAAAGGATGTGCACGTTTGAAGAGCGAGCCACAGTTTAATCATTTAACCAGACATCAAAAACTAATTGAATCTAAATTATTTCCAAACTGTTTTACAAATAAAGAAGATAGTTCCCAGAGAGACTTTCACTGTAACCTTTTCATCCCTTCGATGACACGTTGGGGGCTTTTCAGTTTTGTTTTTCATTGTAAATGGTTTCTGTTGTTTACACAGAGGTTTTGGATCGTGGTTGTTTTTCAGGCTTGTGGAGGAGACCTTCACCGTCGACGAAGTCTCTGAGGTGCTGAATGGGCTGCAGGCTGTGGTCCACAGCGAGGTGGAGTCTGAGCTCATCAACACAGCCTACACCAACGTGCTGCTTCTGCGGCAGCTTTTCTCACAAGCCGAGAAGTGGTACCTCAAGCTGCAGACGGACATCTCTGAACTTGAAAACAGGTAATGATATCTGCTTCCACAGTTGTGACCATAGAGACCCAAGCATGAACTTGAAAGCACGTGCCTGTCTCTGCTGCTGTTTTTCTTGAGCACAGTGTGCGAGAACATTTGCGCAGCCTGACAGCCACGCATCCAGCTAATGAGTCATCTCTTAGGTGCCACTCCGAGTCCTCTTCAGAGTGCCCTGCTTCCACTGTGATAAAGGCCTCGAGGTCTATGAGATTGCTCTGAAGGTGATTAGTAATTATTCCTCATAGTAGCTTTGGTTCAGTTCCGTTCAGTCACTCAGTCGTGTCCGACTCTTTACGACCCCATGAATCGCAGCACGCCAGGCCTCCCTGTCCANCAAGGAGCAAGCGTCTTTTAATTTCATGGCTGCAATCACCATCTGCAGTGATTTGGGAGCCCAGAAAAATGAAGTCTCTTACTGTTTCCGTTACTTCCCCATCTATTTGCCATGAGGTGATGGGACTGGATGCCATGATCTGTTTTCTGAATGTTGAGTTTTAAGCAAATTTTTTCACTCTCTTCTTTCACTTTCACCAAGAAGCTCTTTAGTTCTTCACTTGCTGCCATAATGGTGGTGTCATCTGCTTATTTGAGGTTATTGATATTTCTCCCAGCAATCTTGATTCCAATTTGTTCCTCATCCAGCCTCAGCATCAAATAAAATAGTAATGATTCCATGTACAGTTATTAAAATAGCTCTGTGATAGGAAATTTCTTGAACCAGTTTCATGCATCTTACAGAGTTTTAATAAGTCTTTTATTGTGGTATCTTATGCATCTACTGACCTGCTGAAATATTAGATAGATGAGGAAAATTGTTCTCCACAGACACCAAAAAAATAAATATTTGAAACTGGAAGAGAGGATAAAAAACTCTCTCTCCCCTTAGGATTGGTATCAGCAAGAACGCTGGGCTGTCCTTTGTGCCACTAAAAGTGATTGTTGTCCATGATACCATCAAAAATCAATTCTTCTAGAAATAATCTCTTCTATGAACTTTTTTACATGTCCTTCTAGATTTTTTTCCTCCCTTTCATGCCACCTGTTTTCAGTCTGGCACCTCTTCCTCTGGCCTTTCTTAAACTGTAATGTTTTAGACTATCTTTTTTTTTTTCCCTCTATCCCAGTATACATCCTCACAATAGTCCATTACTGGTGAGTACTTAATTACCACTCAAGTGTTGACAAGCTCCTAAATTTAGAGTTCCAGTCAATAACTTTCACCTATCTATGTTTTTAAATATTTACTAGCCTTCCACATGTGAATATCCTACAAGAACCTCAGTCTCAAATATAAAAATTTAACCTCAGTTCTGCTCATCCCATACCTGTTTCTTCCTTTGTAATTTCTATCTCTGTAATGGCACCACTGATCACTGAATTGCCAGGTCAGAAACTGAGGCATGTACTTCTCTCTTCACCATGACTCTGTTAAATCCATCACCAATCCAGATAATTATAGCTTTTTATTATTTCTGAAGTGCATTTAGTTCTTATAATGCTGTTTTTACCACTGTAATGCAAGTCATCATTATCTTTTATCTGGATTACTATATATTCAGTTCAGTCAGTTCAGTTCAGTCGCTCAGTCGTGTCTGACTCTTTACAACCCCACGAATTGCAGCACACCAGGCCTCCCTGTCCATCACCATCTCTCTGAGTTCACTCAGACTCGCGTATATGACTGTATCATTTTTCTCTTCTAATCTACTCCATTCATTGGACTAGTCTTCTAAAATGCCAATATGTTACGCCACATCCTTACTTAAAACTCCTTAATAACTTCCCAGTATCCTCCAGACAAAATCTAAGCTCTTTCCTCATAGGGTGTCATGAATTCATTGTTGCTAATTTCCCTCACCCTAGCTCTTTCACCTTTCCCTTTGAACTTCAGTAATATTCAATCTCTTGTTCCTCCTTAAAAGCATTGTGCTAACACCAGTTCTATTTTCTCAAATTTTACACATGCCATTCTCTCTGCCTGGAAAATTCTTCTTTTGGATTCTTTGCCTGTTTGTTTGTTTGTTTTCAGGTAACACTTTCCAGGTAACAATTTAGATATAACATCTATCTTGACCTGTGTGTCTTCAGCTCCAACTCAACTCTTATTCTCCCATCCATACTTCCAAAGCACCATACTTTCTTCACAATAATTCTTATCGACTTGAACTCCAATTTTCTGGCCACTTCATTGCCTTGACCACTAGATTTTTAATTCCATGAAGACCAGGAGTGTTGCATTATCATTCAACATTATAAGTTCAGTACCTAGCATAATTAGAACTTGGAAAAACAGTTGCTCATTCCTCACTTTTTCTATTGTCTCTTATTTATTAAAAAATGGCAGGTTTCTTTGCCCTTTACAAGCATATTCTCAGTCTATCCTTACTTTAATCACTGTGTCACTTTTATCCAATTAGCATAATGGACTTTTGAGTAAGATTTAATTTGAACCAACAATAAAATAAAATTTGCAATTTTTCCCAGCTAAGAAGAGTTTGCTTACCAGTACCTTATCTCCTAATACATTCATGGACATATATACCTCTTTTTAGTTACTCTCCTCTTTTTCTTGCTGTACTTTATAGTATAGTCTCTTGGAAATAGCAACTCACTCCAGTATTCTTGCTGGGAAAATCCCATGGACAGGGAATCATAGTGGGCTACAGTACACAGGGTTGCAAAGAGTTGGACACGACTGAAACAACTGAATATGCACTTAACTACTTATCCGGTCCTCTAAGGATAGAATCTGAGGTTTATGCACTTTTTTACATCTCAAAGCATGTACCTATTGTACTTATTCTGCTCTGAAGAAATGTTTGATCAATTTAATTGGACATAAAACCAGGGAACTACTAGCCCAATCTTTCATTAGAGAAGGTACTTTGGACGATTCTCCAATTGGACCCCTCAGAGGCACTCTCCATCTTGCTGTGTGTAGAAAGGCAGACCTCAATGGTCTACATCAAGGAGCTCCCTTGCCCTTGGGTTTCTGGTTGGGTTTGGCCACTGAGAGGTCATGGCAAAAGATGAGCAATAAGAAGACTGAGATAAGGATGTTTCTTCCCCCTGTAGTTTCTCCATGCCCGGTCACCACTGAGTTCCAATACATGTTTCCCCCATGGTGGCTTCAAGTCTGAGTCCCAGTGGCTGCTTGATGTTATAAGGATACACATGCCCAGGATATGTTGTTCTTGATTGTTTTCTTTAACTCTGCCATACCTTTATTAAATTATTCTCAGACTCCCCAACTTGAACATGTTATATTTTCATGCCAAAGTCTTAATTGATAAAGTCTTCCCATATATTCCCTGATCACATCCCTCCTCTACTTCCAGGTCTTCTCTCCATCCCCTTTGGATCTGAATTGACTTATTTTTACCCTCATTGTGTTTTGAGACATGCTAAGCCCATCTGGGCATAGGAAAGAGAAACTGTGAGCAATTAATAGGAAAGTAGTGATCAATTCTTCTGATTCATTAACCAGGCTGGTCTAGAAACTCCATCTGAGATTTGCAACCAGTACCCAGCATACATAATCTTATACTTTTCACTCTTGGTGCAGTTCTTATCCGTGAGGGTCTGCTGGTCCCATTAAGTAATGTTAGCCACTGCAAGCAAAGTAGTCACCAGAGAGGAATAGCTTTCTAACATTGCAAACTTTAGCTTCCTTCTTTGTTTTCAGATATTCCACTTTTGCCCACCACCATATGTTTTCATGAACTTGATATTTTCTGGTTTCCACTGCTATGGACGCATATTCACATTAGAGTAAACTGCTTATTCAAAGAACTTTATATACTTCAGGGAGGGAGGGCAGGGGACAATACACACAGGTTAACTCCTTGGAACAACTTTGACTCATCTCTGTGCTCCAAGCAGAATGGCATGCAACAGACACATAACTATTTCCTACATTATGTAGGTACATAAATAGTCTATTATTTTGCTAAAATGATTATAATGTCTTGCATAATCTTCTGTAGTTTAACCTCAAATGCTAGCAATGTGGTATACTTGATATTCTAGGTCAGTTTTTCAGTTCAGTTCAGTTCAGTTCAGTCATGTCCAACTCTTTGCAACCACATGAATTGCAGCATGTCAGGCCTCCCTGTCCATCACCAGCTCCCAGAGTTCCCCCAAACTCATGTCCGTCAAGTCAGNAAAATCAGCAGGACTTGTGGAGCATAGCAGAAAGGAAAGGGTTGTAGAGGCATCTGTGTGGTGTCCAGGACCCCAAGTGTGCACCCTCTCACATCCATCAATGCCCAAAGCCAGCCCCCAAGCTTATGAGTATCCTGTTCAGGGAAAAGTCCTGCTGAAATGTCTGATCAGATGGATGGTGACTTCTGTAGCACTCTGCACCCCATTCTGTATCCTGGGTATAAAATAAACTTTAAATTGGATACAGCTTTAACAAAAAGTGGTGTTGGCAGCAGCTCTTCTTTTTAAAACCTCTGTTTACTATAGAGTGTTTTAAGCATGACGTTTTAATTTCAAATTTTTCTAAATATGTATTTTGTGAGAAATAAACAGAGATGACTTAACTGGAAACTGAATAGGGATCTCCTGGCCCTTGGCCCACATTTCTACCCAGGGACCCACTGTCTGATGAAGTATAAATCCATCCACCCAAGCTGCCGTATGACCAACATGAGCCGTGTTTATGTTTCTCTTAAAAATGCATGCACTTCTTGGCCAGCAAGTCCACGGGCCAAAGCATTGATCTTTTAGACCTTCTGCTCCAAGGAAGCCTAATTCAATTTGAGGCATGATCATTCCAAGCCAAACTGTAGCTGCATATATTTTCCTAAAAGTTCTCTGCATTTGCCTCCTCCATATCCAGGATAGGGCCACAATCTACCAATCAACAGATCTGGGTTCCTTAAACCATTTGCCCTGGCAATGATTGGGAAAGGAATCTCCTGGGAATGATGAAGACTGGCAGAATCTAAACAAGAGAGGAAATCAACAAGGATTTGATGGAAGAAAGGAAAGGAGGGATGTGCCTTCATAATTTTGCTAACACTGAACTCAAGAGACTTGAGTTTTCCTCCCACCTCTGGCACCAGTTTCCTATGTAATTTTCAGCAATTCAGTTCCATTCAGTTCACCAAACAGTGAACAAATGAATGAATGAGTTCATCAAACCCTACAGTACACACTGGGTACCAAAGATACCTAATGCACAGTACCTACCCTCAGAAGGAGGAAGGGGTTAAAAACAAGTGTANTCACATCAGGTAACCAAAGTATTGGAACTTCAGCATCAGCAATCAGTCCTTCCAGTGTTGATTTCCTTTAGGATTGAATGGTTTGATCTCCTTGCAATCCAAGGAACTCTCAAGAGTCTTCTCCAGCACCACAGTTTGAAAACATCAATTCTTCAGTGCTCAGCCTTCTTTATAGTCCAACTGTCACCCTCTAAGTAAAAAGGGGGACCACCTGATGCAAAGAACTGACTCATTGGAAAATACCCTGATTCTGGGAAAGATTGAAGGCAGGAAGAGAAGGGGATGACAGGAGATGAGATGGTTTGATGGCATCACCGACTTTATGGACATGAGTTTGAGCAAGCTCCAGGAGTTGGTGATGAACAGGGAGGCCTGGCATGCTGCAGTCCATGGGGTCTCAAAGAGTTGGACATGACTGAACTGAAGTGTCTGATCTATGACTGAAGGGCAAAGAGGGGAGAAAAAAATCTCTAGCAGACCCCCAAGTATAGGAACCCCACTCCTAGGTGGGCAAAGTGGAAATATTAGGTCTAAAAGGTACAGTTCCCACTTCCGCTCCAGAACTTAATAATTGTTAGGAACTACCCAAAAAAGGGGGAAAGACCCACATTTCTTGTTGTAAACCCAAATGCTTTCCAGGTTTACCAATTTGAGGTACTTCAGCAGATAATCCCAAATGTATCTAGTGCCAAATCCCCACCCACATAATTGTCAGACCTCTGACCCAGTGGGCATTTCCCCTCCTAGTTGTGACCCCCCTGGAGTTCTCAGAAGGTCTTCCAGGTGCTCCTGTGGGAGCCTGGCCCACCGCCTGAGCCCTGCTCCAAACTGTGACCTCAGCCTTCCCCTCGGGCCAAGAGCTCTGGCAGCCGGCTCACGGCCGGCCGCCCACAAGGAAAACCATTCTGGGACACCCTGTTACTCTACCAAGAGAAGCAAACAACTCTTTGTCACTTGTCTTGTTTGGTCTGGGGACTGGGACAAATTAAGATATTCAGGCCAAAGAGCAATCTGGAGTTCAGAAGACCAGGCAGGTCAGTTTGTACTGCAGTTTTATGGGCACAAATAAGTACTATGGAAACTGGCATTACTAATAATTGCCTCTGATGAATAGCAGTATGCTACAGTGCTCTGTGGTTTCATCATGGCTTTAATATTAAGATACCCGATATAACTTGCACATGAAAATTTTCAGTTTTTTTCCTTAATTTTCACGGATTGTCAGAGATGATAATGATTAGTGTTCACTCAGCTAGCTCTGGCCTGGCAGAAGATTGCAGAAAGAAACAGCCTAACAGCAACATTAGCCCTTTACACTGGGTTCAGAGGGCCTACCTGTGGCCAAGGCCAGGGTATGGAGAGGATCATTAAGGACAGGCTGCTTTTGGTAAACTTGGCCACATTCCTAGCATTAGCGTTAGTCGGTCAGTCACGTCCAGCTCTTTGTGACCCCATGGACTGGAGTCCGCCAGGCTCCTCTATGCATGGGATTTCCCAGGCAAGAATACTGGAGTGAGCTGCCATTTCCTTCTCCAGTCTGCATTCCTAGGAGGAGAAAAATCTCATCCAATAGACTGATCAATTCCCATGATGGCATGGGTCAGCATGTTTTTACATTAAAATTTGTTTGCCCTTTAAACCTCTACTGATTTTTTTACTCAAAAAGTAATGCATCGTTCAAGCAAATCAAACAATTCAAAGGCATTTAATAACCTCTCCCTTTTCCTTTCCCTTTAGTCCATCTCACATTTCAATGCCACCATGTTGAGTTTGCCATTTTTCCCACGTTTCTTTAAACATACCTGAACATATTTACATAGATAAGGTTTGGGTGGTGTTTTGTTTTTTAATAAAGCAGTTCTAATTGTTAGATAGTGGTCTGTGACCCTCTAGTGCTAGGAAAACAAACTCAAACCTGTGTTCAGAGCTGTATGTACTAAGTACCCAAAGTTACTATGTTGCTGTTGTTCAGTTGCTAAGTCCCGTCTGACTCTTTGCAGCCCTGTGGACTCTAGCATGCCAGGCTCCCCTGTCTGTCACTATCTTCCAGAGTTTCCTCATATTCATGCACACTGAGTCCGTGATGCTATCTAACCATCTCATGCTCTGTCACTCCCTTCTCCTTTGGCCTTCAATCAAGTCAAACTGTAATATCTACTGTGTAAGAGACAGTGTTCTTGGGTCCTTAGCTGTCACCTTATTTATCTCTTACAGCAAACCTGTGAGCTAGATACTATTATCATCTCCATTTTGCAAATGAGAAAACTGAGGCCAGAGCAGTTAAGCAGTTTGCCACTTGACCATGAGCTCTGTAAGGGAAGAAACCCTGTTTTTTTTTTTTTTTTTTTCCCACCAGTGTATCACCTGCATCCAACATAGAGTTGACATGTAGTAGAGCCTGGTGCATAGATTTTGGCTATGCTATGGTTGTGAGTTCATGTAGACAGTAAGTGGTGAGGCAGGGTCTGAACCTGTGCCTGCCCTTAGCTACTTTGATATCTTTGAAGTAGTGGCCCTGGGGAGGGGGTACTGAGCTTTGCATGCTGGGACCTCTCTTTAGTTCATGGGGATCACAACAAACCCTCCCTTCTGAGCCTGTTCGGGCTAAGCAGGGCGGGTGCGGTGTCCACCTGAACTGGCAAGTAGGACCGCGCCCCCAATAGAATTCCCTCCTCAGGGCAATTGTCTGCAGTTTTATTCCATCTAATATTCCTATGACATGGTGTGCAGAATGTCTATAAAGGCAGACAAAGAGCAAAGCTTTCTGGAGACTGGCAAGTGGCCAGTGCTTCTGCTTTGCTGACTGAGGAGAAGCAAACGAAAAATGAATGGATGGATACGCTCTAGACACTCATGCACCAGGCACAGTCACTAGCAGGATATGCAGTTTGCTCCCGGAATGGTCAGTGGCTTTGTGAATGAAGATACTGAGATTCAGGGAGGTATAATGATGGTCCACAGCTCTAAGGGCCCCCACCCTATACGATTGTATAGACTCTCTCACACTTACCCTTAAAAAAGACCAACATTTTAAAATCTGGATTTGAATTGAGGGTGTTTGTTTTTGAGCTGAGTAATGTTTTGAGGCTGGCTGGTACATTTTTGGAGCCAACTCTCTCACAGCCTTCTGTCCTGTCCTTCCCTCACTTCTGCCTGCCCCTTCACAGCGCACGCGTGCACACTCCCACACCTGGCACCTCTGCCCTTTGGGTTGCATTTTCTTACCTTCCCTAATCAGTCTTGCCAGAATTAAGTGAAACCAACCAGTCCTAAGGAGGTTCCTTGGCTGCTCTTCGGCTTGGCAGCTTGTTAATTCTGAAGGGAAGGATTGCATTTCAGAGCAACTATTACCTTTATCTTCTTGTGATGCTGTTTTGTGATTTCCCTGCCATTGCTGTGAATAGTAGGTATTGGAAAAAAAAAAAAAAAAAAAAAGGAAAGAAATGGTTAACCTCTTCATTGGCCTTCAGTGTGGTGGCTCCAAAAAGCTGTTGTGAATACCTCTTGGTAACAAATGGGATTATATTCTTCTTCATCATCCACCCTTTTCACCCCAGTACGGTAGCAGTGCTAAGACTTTCAGGGATCACCTCAACCAAATCCCAAGTTAGAGGTATTTTAAATTCAAAAATCCACACTCAGTTGCACCTGTTCTTTCCTGGCTACCGTGGTGAATTTGGGCTTTGCATCTAACTCCTTGAAAATTTATTTTAAAGTAAGTGGAGGCTTGTTTTGAAGTTGAAAAGTTATTTAAGCATGCATCCTGGACAGCATGGCCGAAAGTGGAGTATAAATGCATCAGGAGCCCCACTTGAGATTTTCGTTTTAGCCTAGTGCATTCAAAGCAATAATCTACATTGTGCCCAGCCAAGCAGTGAGTGACTATGCTAGGAGGATTAAAGGATTATTATTGTTTTAATCCACTGGAACCCAAGCCATGATCCCTCTCTCAGTAACATTAATAACTATAATGGACTACATTCAGATACCTCTTTTCTTCAAGATTCTCAAAATATTTTGGGGTTTTTTTTTTTTTTTTTTTTTTTGCCAAATATAACTTACCAAATCACAGGCTGACTTTTAAGAACTAGAAAGAGCCTCAGAGATGAAACCAGACAAACTCCTTATTTAAAGCTGATGTTTGAGGCCCAGGCAAGATGGATGACTCTGGTCTCTCATAATCCACTTACTGACAGAGCAGAACTCAAACCCAGACCATCATATTCTTAGCCTGTAGTTTTTCCTCCCACACTCTTGTCTTTCAAGGTATGCCCTGGGGATTTACTCCATGGCATCACCAGAGAGCTTGTAGGAAAAGCAGAATCTCAGGCGCCACCGGGCCTGCTCAGTTAGAACCTGCTTCTTAAGAAGCACGCTCATGCAGTGTCCATGTGCACATTCAAGCCTGAGAAGCCCTGCTTTCGACTCACTGCCACTGCCCGCAGCTCTGTGACCTTTGCATTTGACGTCAGACCATTTTCTGGACATGGCCAAGAAAGTGCAATAAAATAAGTACAATAATCCTGTGGAAAGAACACGCCTTAAGAAAAGTGTTATAGTGACATCTGACCACAGCAATGAAAGATCAGAAGAGAATCCCTCTGGCACTTTTGCAAAGAACTTAAGCTGTGTGCCTAGAAAAACAGGGTCCCTGCTCTGACTAAGCTTATCATCAGGTGAAAGAGAGAAATGTAGGGTCCAGGAAGCAAAAATTGCATTGGATTCTAAATCAGGTTGCAGAGTTTAGGGAAATTTTCCTGAGAGACACTCCTAATTTATCCTCTCCCCTGTTGCCAGACAGAAATTTCTACACAGCAGCATTTACTAACTCTTGTCCTTAGTGATGCACCGCTGCCAGCAGAGTAAAGTCCAAAGTCCCCTGTGCTGTTCCTGAGGTTCCTCTTCAGCCTCAGCATCCTCTTTCCACATCACCCCTTCTCATACCCTTGTGCCCCGGGAACACTGGGCTGCCTGCTGTTCCCTAGTCAGCCGTGCCTTCGTTCGTCTCAAAGACACCTGAATAATTCATCCGCCCTTCCCCATCCCTTCATCCGGCTAATTGTTTCTCATCCTTGTGGTCACTGACAAAATGCAAGAAATATTCTTCAAATTTTAGATAGGTGCCCCTCCTCTATATTCCCATTATGCCCTGAGCTATGGACTAGATGTTGGTATCCTCCCAAAATTGATGTGTTGAAGCTCTAACCACCACCCTGCCCCCAACATGCGGTATTTGGAGGTGGGATCCTTGGGAGGTAATTAGGTCTAAATGAGGTCATGGGAGTAGGCACCCCCGCCCCATGATGGGATCAGTGCCCTTATAAGAAAAGGAAGAGGGTGTCCTTGGTGGTCCAGTGGTTAAGACTCTGCCTGCCAGTGCAGAGGACATGGGTTGAATCCCTGGTCCAAGAAGATTCCACAGGCTGGGAGGCAGCTGAGCCCATGTGCCACAACTACTGAGCCAGAGCCCTAGAACCAGCAAGCCTCAACAAGAAAAACCACTGTGAAAAAAAGCCCGTGCACCACACCTAGAGAGTAACCCCGCTCGCCCCTAGAGAAAGCCCATGCAACAACGAAGAGCCAGGGCAACGCAAATAAATGTGTAAGTGAAAAGGAAGAGCCACCAGAGCGCCCTCTCTGGTGAGGACACAGCAAGAAGGCCGCTGTCTGCAAGCCGGGAGGCCGACTCCTACCGGAAACCAAAGAATCAGGCTCTCGCCCGGAAGCAAATCTGCCAACACCTTGACCTTGGACTTCCCAGCCTCCAGAACTAGGAGAACTAAGTGTCTGTTGTTTAAGTCACCTTGTCTCTGGTATTTTTTACGACAACCTAAGCAGACTAAGATGCTNCGGCCCACCAAGCTCCTCTGTCCATGGGATTTTCCAGGCAAGAACACTGGTGTGGGTTGCCATTTCCTTTTCCAGGGGATCTTCCCAACCCAGGGATTGAACCCACATCTCCTGTATCTCCTGCATTGGCAGGCTGGTTTTTTTACCACTGAGCCATGTGGGAAGCCTTAAAAAACAAGAGTTGGACACAATTACCTATATAGGAACATACTAAGTTTTCAGAAGTGATAAGGCATAAATAGACCCAAAAGGCCAAGGGAGAAACAAACCAAAACCTGTGTGCAAGGGAAGATTTCCTTGAGGCAAAGACACGTGTGCTTATGTTGAAACATAAGCAATAATGAATATAGACGAATAAAGCTAGATGGCACATGAAAGTAAGCCATGAACAGACACTGGGCAGTTCATAAAGGCTAAGGAGTCCTGTTGGACAACTGTCACTCTTTTGCCTCTGAAGCATCTGAACTTCCTTTGTTTGGAGAATTTCCCTCCTTTTGAAGCTTTGTGGGTTTCCCAGGATAATGAACACTTCTGATACTTTCTCTCCCCTTGTGCATTCAGAGACAAGCATGTGACTTAGGCTTGGACAAGCAGACACAGGTGCCAAAAAATGCTAAATTGAGAGCTAGTGACACAAAGAAATAAAGATGACCAAAAAACTCTCTCTGGCATTAAAAGCTGCCATGTCAAGGTCTAGCTTCCATGAGCATTGTTCCAATGGGCAGCCCACCTCCCCCCCCAACTCAGAATCAGGGTACAGCAGAGCCAGCTGCAACGTGGGGGCCATTGCAGTGCAAGCTCTGTGGACCTGCTCAGCAGCACAATTTGAACTTCGGTTTCATCTGGGTAGCCTCTGACCTAGTTCTTTAGCCCCTCTCCTAATTCTGTGAGCCATGCAATGGCCTTTTCATAAGCCTCTTTTCTGCCTAAATTAACCAGGGCTGATTTCATTTACTTGCAACTAAAAACATCGGACAGATACATGTGTGTGTGGCATGGATGCAGGGTGGGGCACGGCAAGTGGTTTAATATTAAGGGAGCCTGAAGAGTGAAGTGGAAAGGTTGGGAAGTAAGGCTAGAGAGACGGATGGGGTGAAGTCACAGAGCGGCTGGTGCACTGGGCTAAGAAACTTGGCATCCATTTTGAAGGTGATGGGTATTTTAGCACAGAAGCGGCAGTAGCCATATTCATATTTTAGATTAATCTACCTCGAGTAGGACAAACCAATGTAGATCGGGAAAAGCCAAACAAGAGGCTGTTACAACAGTGTCCAAAAAAAGTGATGGAGATTGAAGGGGGCAGTGGCTGAGGGGAGAGAGAGGTAGTGAGAGCTTTGAGAAACATTAGAACAAAGGAGGCAATATGTATTTTCACACTGAGATAGGAGAAGTCTTTCTACCAATCTGGGCTCAATCTCTTTGACTATAAATTAGGAGTGACATCTAAGTGTCTTACAAAACAGGCAATAGTCCATGATTCTAATTACCAGCAATGCAGGTACACTGGCCTGAAGACAGCAGAAACTGCTACTGGGAAGGAGAGAAACTCCATTACAGAAACAGCTCAAAAAGATGAAGACTGGGCAGGGGTAAAACCAAGGTCTGTGAAGCTTAAAAGGCACAGCATGCGGTAAAGATGCGCTCGTTTACCACAACTTATGATGCTATGGCAGAAACACTCAAAGGAGGGATGTGACTATATAAAAGGACGCATTGCTTTATACAACAGGTACACTGCCAGGGTGCACTCACATTTGAAAGTCTGACATACTGTTAAACCATGTCCTTTATTAAATGATTTTTTTATACCTTTTACCCAGAGGTATTCCCATTACGCAGACATGAATTCACCAGTGGATTTGAGTTCTTGAACATTTACAGTGAAATGTTCCTCTCATGAGACTAAAACATTTCTTGAGAGACACTGTATTCTTCCAGCAAAACAAATAAGAAGGTTTGAGCATCAAGACAGGATCGCATCCCCCTTTTAAGTGTGTGTGCAGCTAAAATGGAACCCAAAAGGCCACCACACTGGGAGCATGAGAAATGGGCATTTTCACAGAGTCTCCGAGTTTCAGCACGTCATGGGCAAACAAGATNCAAATAAGAAGGTTTGAGCATCAAGACAGGATCACATCCCCCTTTTAAGTGTGTGTGCAGCTAAAATGGAACCCAAAAGGCCACCACACTGGGAGCATGAGAAATGGGCATTTTCACAGAGTCTCCGAGTTTCAGCACGTCATGGGCAAACACACACTTCTGGCCCAAGTAGAACTTTCCTTTGCGATGCAGAAGTTTTTTTTCTTAGCTACAAAAGAAAATTGAGTAATCATGATTATATTTTGTTTGAAAAACTTAAGTGATGAAAAGTTCCTTGTAAAACTACTTTGAAGACTAGAGAACAAAAATACACTTTGTATTATTTTTCAGTTATGAGCGCTTCTACATTTCCCCCATTATTTCAAAGGAAATAAATGGCAATGACAATAGTCTCTTCTATCATCAAATGCTTGATCACCTCACCAAGCAGGACTACCAAGTTTCTGAAGAAAGACCAGGGATCCAATTTCAGTTTCTGTGAACAAGCATCTCTCCATAGAAAGCCTAACTTAGCCAATGAGTAGGAAAGGATGACCCCCTCATCCCAGCCCCTGCTGACCTCTTGTCCCCTCCCCCAACTACAGGAAGAGATGACTTCTGGGGGATTTGCTCCTAAAACTCCCTTCATGGTCATGATTTTCGGCCACAGAAAAGTATGCTGTGCTCTGTCACTCAGTCGTGTCCAGCTCTTTGCAGCCCCGTGGACTGTAACCCGCCAGGCTCCTCTGTCCGTGGGATTCTCCAGGCAAGAATACTGGAGTGGGTTACCATGACCTCCTCCAGGGGATCTTCCCAACCCANAAGTATGCTGTGCTCTGTCACTCAGTCGTGTCCAGCTCTTTGCAGCCCCGTGGACTGTAACCCGCCAGGCTCCTCTGTCCGTGGGATTCTCCAGGCAAGAATACTGGAGTGGGTTACCATGACCTCCTCCAGGGGATCTTCCCAACCCAGGGATCAAACTCAGGTCTCCCGCATTGCAGGCGGATTCTTTATTGTCTGAGCCACAGAAGAGTATACATTAAAATAATACTTATAATCATGGTCCGTTCTGATTTGTTTTTTCTGTCTTTTAAACAGAGGATTTGGACAAGTTTCTGATAGGTCATAGTACTTCTCAGGTGGTGCTAGTGGTAAAGAATCCACCTGCAATGCAGGAGACCTGGGTTCGATCCTTGGGTTGGGAAGATCCCCTGGAGGAGGCCATGGAAACCCACTCTAGTATTCTTGCCCAGAGAATTCCATGGACAGAGGAGCCTGGCAGACTAGTCCAAGAGGTTGCCAAAAGTCAGACATGACTAAGCGACTCACACACACACACACACACACACACACACACACAGGTGGACAAGGTGAGCTATCCACAGGCATGCTGTCTGCTGCGACAGCCACTCACTGGGGAAACGCTAATATTGCTGGAAGACAGTTTCTGTTAATCAGTTCATCTTTTTCATAAATAATCAATTATTCAGAAGAAGAAAAAGCTACTTTTAAAGCAGATTTTTAAAAGATTTGATTTATTCTTGTTTTTATTAAAAGCTTTATGAGGTATGTGCACGCACTTGCTCGGTCATGTCCGACTCTTTGTGATCCCACGGATTGTAGCTCTCCAGGGTCCTCTATTCATGGAGTTTTCCAGGCAAGACTACTGGTGTAGGTTGCCATTTCCTGTTCCATTACTGGGGGCTACACAGGTGGTGCAGTGGTAAAGAATACATCTGCCAAGCAGGAGACACAAGTTCAATCCCTGGGTCAGGAAGACCCTGAAGAAAGAAATGGCAACCCACTCCAATATTCTTGCCTGCAAAATCCCTTGGGCAGAGGAGTCTGGAGGGCTACAGTTCATGGGGTCAAAAAGAGTTAGACACAACTGAGCGACTAAACTACAGCAACAACACTCTGTTACTGAGATATAACCAACACATCATAAAGTGTACATATTTAAAGCTATAGAGAGAGAGTCATTGAGCCATCACAACAGTCAACCTAATCAACAATTTCCATCACCCCCAAAACTGCGTATGTGACCCTTTGTAACCCAAACTTCCTCCCCAAATCCTGCTCTGTACATAAGCAATCACTGGTTTGCTTCTGTTCACAAATAAACTTGGGTTAAGCAGATTTCTTTTTAACATCAGTTTACCTCATGTAAGTTTCTCGCCCCATCTTTCTTTTCTTAAAAGGAAATCTGCACTCACTGACTGACAGGAACAAATTTCCCCCCAACTAATTCCATCATAAATCCACTTCACCCATCTGCCTGCAGTCCCCAAATTGGATTCTACAATAAATAAATATTGCTGCTGCCTCTTCCATCTTTATCTCAAACCAGAAAATGAAGGCAAGCTCAAAAACCTGTTTTCTAAACGCCCGGTGACTGAGACAGGAAGGGGTGGGGGGAGGATGGCGGCCTGTTTGTATACCCCCTGGCACTGCCTCTTCCTCACCAGCGAAGCTTTCCATGGAAATTCTGCCTGCATTAGCCTTGGCTACATTTGGGACTATTTTTGGAAGCCTGAAAACCTCAAGGGAGTGACTTTTACTTTTATTCATGTACTCGGTCCTTACTTTTATTTATTAAAGAAACAAAAACATGTCTCCTGCTTAACTTCAACCAGCTTTCATGTCAAGTAAAACAAAACGTTGGCTGGTCCAGTCGGCCATTGGCCAGGATGGAGGGGGAGCCCCTCGGAGCGTGTCTGATGCCTATGTGACCTGAGTACTAATCACCCCACAGAGAAGGAGGAGCCACGGACTTCTTCTGAGTGTCTTGTCCCAAAGGAACAACTTTGGGAGAGTGGCTGGGTCCGGCTGGGAGAGAAAAGGCATCTGGGCAAAATTCCAGCAAATCTGCTGTTACGTTTAAAAGCACTTCAGGTGGAGAAGCCAAGAGATGGAAGGCTCAGTGTTCCCCCTTCCCAGCACTGCAACACTGACATCCCCGAACCTGAAAAAATCAGCAGAAAGGACCACGGGGTGAGAATCACCCCTCAGGTTTAGCTGCAACACACCACCCCCCGACCCCCGCAGAGTCTAAGTGTTCATTTTAACAAGTTGTGAAGGGCAGGCAGCCAACCCCTTGGCCTCCACAAGACAAATTGATTCAAGGTTTTCTCCTTGAGCCCACAGCCAGTATGCCTACAACAATAGCTGCTGGAGAGGTGCTGTTGTTTTATGTCAGTGGAGATCTGAAACTCCCCCACTCAGGACCAGCAGCCCTCGAGGCATCCACAAATGGGAACAAGGAACAGCAAGAAAGGCGAGCACAGTGGAAGAAAAGTTCGCCTCCAGCATTCAAAGGGCTTCCTTGGTGGCTCAGTGATAAAGCATCTGCCTGCAATGTGGGAGACGCATGTTCAATCCCTGGGTCAGGAAGATCCCCTGAGAATAAAATGGCAACCCACTCCAGTATTCTTGCCTGGAGAATTCCATGGGCAGAGGACCCTGGTGGGCCACACAGTCGATGGGATTGCAAAGAGTTAGACACAACTTAGCAACTAAACCACCACCACCAGGCATTCAAAAAACCTGCTGTGAGAAACCCCGGAGGATTTGCCTGGTGGGGCATCTCCATGCCAGTGCCGAGGCCAGCCCTTTGTCCCCTCAGCTCTCACTTCTTTTCCCCCTATGCCCTCTTCACTGCTCAGATTTGAGCTAGGATTCACATATCCCAACATGCTGGATGATGGCTACAAATACTTACATCAATCATATTGGGCAAATCACTTCAACTTCCCTGGACCTCAGTTTTATCCTGCTAAATAGCAGGATATATATGGACATATATATGGATATATATGGCAGAGACTACCTGATATTCAGGGTTTCCCTGATGGCTCAGCAGTAAACAATTCCCCTGCCAATGAAGGAGATGCAATTTTGATCCCTATGTCAGGAAGATGCCCTGGAGAAGGAAATGGCGACACACTCCAATGTTCTTGCCCAGGAAATCCCGTGGATAGAGGTGTCTGGCGGACTACAGTCCACAGAATTGCAAAAGAACCAAATATGACTAAACGACAACAGCCAGATATCCACCATAAATCTGTCTAATTTTCTTCTGAGGCACAAGAAGAGTATATCCACCGCTCCCCATCTTTTCCTTGTGATTAGGCATGACTGTGTGACTGTCATTCCTAGTCAACAGAATATGAGCGGAAGTGGTGTATGCCAAGAAGTTCTCTTCCCATCGATTGCATCTGGCTAGTGATGGAGGCCCAGATAGTCACACACTGAAGACAGTAAAGCCACAAAATATATCCTAGAATCACTCGCAAAAGAAAGCTGCCCTCTATCAGGAGAAAACTCGAATTGAAAAGAAGCATGCACCCCATTGTTCATAGCAGCATTATTTACAAGAGCCAAGATATGGAAGCAACCTAAACGTCCACTGACAAATGAATGGATAAAGATGTGGTGTATACATACAATGAAATATTACTCAGTCTTAATAAAGAACGAAATAATGCCATTTGCAGCAACAGGGATACAACTAGAGCTTATCATACTAAGTGAAGTGAATCAGAAACAGACTCGGAGACAGAGAAAACAGACTTATGGCTACCAAAGGGTAAGGTGGGGAGGGATAAATTTGGAGTTTGAGATTAACATATAGACACTACTATATAAAATGGGGCTTTCCTGGCGGCTCAGCTGGTAAAGAACCCACCAGCCAATGCAGGAGATTCCAGAACACACATTCGAAAGAAATGGCAACCTGCTCCAGTATTCTCGCCTGGAAAATTCCATGGACAAAGGAGCCTGGCAGGCTGCAGTCCATGGGTTGCAAAGAGTTGAACACGACTGAGCACACATGTGCACATGTGCATACACACACACACACATAATGGATAAACAAGGACATACTGTATAGCACATGAGCTATTAATATACTCAATATCTTGTAATAACCTATAATGGATAGGATTCTGAAAAATAATATATATGTATATATAAAACTAAATCACTCTGCTGTACACACAAAACACTGTAAAGCAGCTGTAATTCAATTAAAGAGATGGTATGGGGAGGGAGGTGGGAGGGGGGTTCAGGATTGGGAACACATGTACACCCGTGGCGGATTNAGGAAAAAGGCGAGATGGACTCAATGGAGAGAAATGGAAAGGTACAAGAAACACTTTGGAGGTGAGTTGAAAAGGACTCAGTGAAGGATGGGGGGCAGGGGGCGCAGTGGGGGGAAACAAAGCTGCCTGAAATGACTCTTAGGTTCCCAGGTTAAGCAATTGGATATCGTTATCTGAGAGGGAAAATGGGGGGTCAGGGGAAGATCAGTTCCCCTTCAGTTTTGGCTGGATAATAAGTTTAGATTTTGACATGTAAAATATGAGTTCCTTGTAAAATATAAATTTGGAAATTCTCAGCATATAAATGATATATAAAATCTTTGGGAACAAATGATGTCATCAAGAGAGAACAGAAGAGATGAGGGTACAAAACCAAGCCTTAAGCAACTCAAACTTGCAGCAACTGAGGGGAAGGGGCTAACAAAAAATACACACACAAGTCAGAGGAAAACCATGGCTATCCAAGTCAAGAGATCATGAATCAAGAAAGAGGGAGAATTCAACGGAGAATTCTGATAAGACACACAGTGAGATGTGACCTGAATGTCCATTGGTTTATCAACTCACTATCACTGATCTTGGCAAGAGCAGTTTCAGAAAGTAGGAGAAATAGTTACACAGACAAGGGCTGATTTCCTAGCTATAACCAAGAAGTAGGCAAACCGCCTCACCTCCTGCTCAACCAAAACAGCCTCTTAACTGATTTCCTCCTTCAATCCTTACCCTCCCTACACTCCTCAGCACAGCAGCCAGAAACACAGCTAAAAAGAAGGTCAGATCATTCATCATTCCTCTGCTCAGTGATCTCATCTCACTCAGAACAAAAGTCAAAAAGAAAGTCTTTATAATGGCCTAGAAGATCACCATCCTGCTTCCTGTCACCCTTCTCTGGCCGCTCAGATTTCCCTTCTGCGCCTTTACAGCAAGCACTCCTCTGGCCTTCTTTGGCCAACAGACTTAAACAGCAATCAATCCTTTCCTTCTTTGCTCATCTTTCCTTACCCTACTCCATTTATCTTCTTAGAACTTACCATTTCTATGACATATTATGTTTTTACTTAATGTCTGTCTCACATCGTCAGAACGCAAGCTTCATCGGAAGAGCAGAAGTTTTAACTGTTTCTGTTCACTACTGTATACCCAGTAAGTAGGCCTGGTACACAGCAGAAACTCATATTTATCTGTTGCATTCTAGCTCAGTCAGTAATCAGTCAGAATCTGCCTGCAATGCAGGAAACCTGGGTTCGATTCTTGGGTTGGGAAGATCCCCTGGAGAAGGAAATGACAAGCCACTCCAGTATTCTTGCCTGGAGAATCCTATGGACAAAGGAGCCTGACAGGCCACAGGCCATGAGGTTGCAAGCAGTCGGACACAACTTAGCGAATAAACCATCACCGCCAAGATGTTAAAAAGGCCCTTTCACTTTACAAATTAATAAACTTGTGCTTTCAGTTTGGATATAAGCCTTTTGTTACTTGGACAGTATAAATCTGATCACCTGGAGACATGCAGAAAAAAGCCTAGTTTCTGAGCCCATAAAATTGAATACTAGTCCCGATGCCTTGGAAAACTCACTGTAATATCATCCTGTGGGCCATCCCTTATCAACTCTTCAAGGAGTATTTCATTTAGATTTGAATATGAACTGCTGGCTAAGGCAAAATACACTGGATATAAACTATTTGTAGTAACTCAGAAAAGGGGCCACAGAGGCAAGAGTGGTACTGATGAGTCACACAAATATGGAGATACATACATATTACATTTGAACAAAGGCAAGCAGGTATGACGCTCTGGGATTAGTTGATTCTTTCAAATACTGGAACCATGCTCTCCAGTTTGTCCATCTTGTTTCTCTATTCATCTCGCTGATAATGAAGAAACAGACTATATCATTTTTCTCTGCAAACCTCCTCTCTTAGGCTGTTCTCCCTGGAAGGGTAACTGACTAAAAATATTACCTTGAAACTCCTGATGAATTAAGAACAAACAAAAAGCTCTGAGTTACAACAAGGAAATGAAAACCTTAAAGCAGAGACATTTCTTTGCCAACAAAGGTCTGTCTAGTCAAGGCTATGGTTTTTCCTGTGGTCATGTATGGATGTGAGAGTTGGACTGTGAAGAAAGCTGAGCGCCAAAGAATTGATGCTTTTGAAATGTGGTGTTGGAGAAGACTCTTGAGAGTCCCTTGAACTGCAAGGAGATCCAACCAGTCCATTCTCAAGGAGATCAACCCTGGGATTTCTTTGGAAGGAATGATGCTAAAGCTGAAACTCCAGTACTTTGGCCATCTCATGCGAAGAGTTGACTCATTGGAAAAGACTTTGATGCTGGGAGGGACTGGGGACAGGAGAAGAAGGGGACGACAGAGGATGAGATGGCTGGATGGCATCACTGACTCGATGGACGTGAGTCTGAGTGAACTCCGGGAGATGGTGTTGAACAGGGAGGCCTGGCGTGCTGAGATTCATGGGGTTGCAAAGAGTCGGACACAACTGAGCAACTGAACTGAACTGATGAAAGAAGAGAGCAAAAAGCAAGGGGGAAAGAGAAAGATATATCCAACTGAATGCAGAGTTCCACAGAACAGCAAGGAGAGGTAAGGGCTTTCTTCAATGAACAATGCAAAGAAGTAGAGGAAAACAATAGAATGGGAAAGACTAGCGATATCTTCAAGAAAATTGGAGATTTCAAGGGAACATTTCATGCCAAGATGGGCACAATAAAGGACAGAAACAGCAAGGACCTAACAGAATCATAAGAGTTTAAAAAGGGGTGGCAAGAATACACAGAAGAACTACACTCACACACACACAAAAATCTTAATGACCCAGATAACCACGATGGTGTGGTCACTCACCTAGAGCTTGACATCCTGGAGTCTGAAGTCAAGTGGGCATTAGGAAGCATTACCACAAACAAGACTAGTGGAAGTGGTGGAATTCCAGCTGAGCTATTTCAAATACTAAAAGATGATGCAGTTAAAATGCTGCACTTCATATGTCAGCAAATTTGGAAAACTTAGCAGTGGCCACAGGTCTGGAAAAGTTCAGTTTTTATTCTAGTCCCAAAGAAGGGCAGTGCCAAAGTATGTTCAAACTACCCCACAACTATACTCATTTCACATGCTAATAAGGTTATGCTCAAAATCCTTCAAGCTAGGTTCAGCAGTATGTGAATCGAGAACTTCCAGATGTACAAGCTGGGTTTTAGAAAAGGCAGAGGAACCAGAGGTCAAATTGCCCACATTCGCTGGATCTTAGAGAAATAAAGGGAATTACAGAAAAACATCTTCTGCTTCATTGACTACACCAAGCCTTTGTCTGTATGGATCACAACAAACTTTGAAAAATTCTTAAAGAGATGGGAATACCAGACCATCTTACCAGTCTCCTGAGAAACCTGTATGCGGGTCAAGAAGCAACAGTTACAACCTTACAAGGAACAACAGACTAGCTCAAAATTGGGAAAGGAGTACGACAAGGCTGTATAATGCAACCCTGTTTAATTAACTTATATGCAGAGTACATCATGTGAAATGCCAGGCTGGATGAATCACAAGGTGGAATCAAGACTCCCAGGAGAAATATCAACAACCTCAGATATGCAGATGATACCACTCTAATGCCAGAAAAGTGAAGAAGAACTAAAGAGCCTCTTGATGAAAGTTAAAGAGGAAAGTGAAAAAGCTGGCTTAAAACCCAACATTAAAAAACTAAGATCATAGCATCTGGTCCCATCACTTCATGGCAAATAGAGGGGAAAAAATAGAAGTAGTGACAGATTTCATCTTCTTGGGCTCCAAAATCCCTGTGGACTATGACTACATCCACGAAATTACAAGACACTTGTTTCTTGGAAGGAAAGCTATGACAAACCTAGACAGCATATTAAAAAGCAAAGACATCAGTTTGCCAATAAGATAGTATAGTCAAAGCTATGGTTCTTCCAGCAGCCATGTACGGATATGAGAGTTGGACCATAAAGAAGACTAAGGGCCAAAGAATTGATGCCTTTGAATTGTGGTGCTGGAGAAGACTCTTGAGAGTCCTTTGAACTGCAAGGAGATCAAACCACTCAATCCTAAAGGAAATCAGTCCTGAATATTCATTGGAAGGACTGATGCTGAAACTCCAATACTTCGGCCACCTGATGCAAAGAACTGACTCATTGGAAAAGACCCTGATGCTGGGAAAGACTGAAGGCAGGAGGAGAAGGGGACGACAGAGGATGAGATGGTTGGATGGCATCACCAACTTGATGGACATGAGTTTGAACAAACTCCAGGAGATGAAGGACAGGGAAGCCTGGCGTGCTGTAGTCCATGGAGTCACAAAGAGTTGGACACAAATTAAGAGACTGAACAACAACACAGGTCATAAATTCATGTAATCCTATACATAATCTATGAAAACATGGAACCTGGAGACTACAGTATTCATCCATCAATTGATTTACAGTTACTGTATAGCTAAGAAAGGAAAGCAACAGGAAAACAATTTAAAATTCTATTCTAAATCTGGCTATATAATTACACTGAAACATTAAAAAAATCATTCTTAAAAGAAAATATGCAATATATACAAACAAAACTATGGATTATAAAGAAACAGTAAAGAGAGGAGAGAAATAAAGATGTACTGAAATGCTTGTATAAAAATTATAAGGACACTAAAGATACTACTAAGCTCTGCCTCTGACAATTAGAAAAAGTTTAAAAGCTTTTTCTAAAATCTACATGGATCAATAATACATGAAAAGATGCTCAATATTATTAATCACTAGGGAAATGCAAATCAAAACCACAATGAACTACCAATGCACCCTCAGTAGGATGATAATAATAAAAAAAAAGTAACAGATTTTGAAGTCAGGACTCTCATATATTGCTGGTAAAATGAAATGGTACAACCACTTTGGAAAATAGTTTGCAATTCCTCAAAATGTTAAACACAGTTACAGTATGACCCAGTAATTTCACTCCTAGGGTGTGTGTGTGTGTGTGTGTCTGTGTGTCTGTGTGAGTCTGCATACCTAAAAGAAATGTAAGCCATCACCTAGTAATGTAAACACAAAATCTAGTATGCAAATATTCACAGCAGCATTACTCGTAACAGTCCAAAAATGAATGCAACCCAAATGTCCATTAACTGACAAATGGATAAATAACACGCAGTACATACATACAGTGAATATTATTGGGTCATGAAAAGGAATGAAGCATTGATATATGTTACAATATGGATGAACCTGAAAATACTATGCTAAGTGAAAGCAGTCAGTCATAAAAGACTATATATTGTATGATTCCACTATAAAAGGTCCAGAATAGGCAAATCTATAGAAAAAGAAGATAGCTGTTTCCTAGGCTTGAGGTGGGAGAAAATGAAGAGCGACTACCAATGGGTACGTGGTTTCTTTTTCAGGGAATGAGAAGATTCTAGAATCAGACAATGGTGATGGCTACACAATTATGAATATACCAAAATATTAGAAGCCATTGAATTGTACAATTAGTATGGGTGAATTGCATGATATGTGAGTTATATTTCAACAAGCCTGTTAAATTTTATGAACAATGAGAGAGGGAGCCCAATGGAAGGTGCCTGGGGGTCCCTGTAATAACATTATTTCATGATCTGACTATTGGTTACACAAGTGTATTCACACTGTGATGACTCACTAAGTGGCAAACTTACAAAATGTGCATGTTTTATGCATATTATCACATGTCAAATAAAGCTCTTTGCGAAGAATAACTAGACCTATAAATACTGATTTGGAAAGAGATCCAAGATATAAAGCAGAAACAAGTTTCAGAACAATATATATATAGGATGGCCCCATTTTTAAATACACTTACACACATACACACATATGTATGTGCATAGTAAACACACACACAACGATTATATACAACAAGTCATTCTCATTAATCCCTGAAGAATTCAAATAAAGGGACTTTATTTTCTCTTAATACATATTTCTGTAACATTTGAATTTTTTACAATCTGCATTTTTATAATTAGAAGACAATACATGTATGGTGGTGGTTTAGTCTCTAAGTTGTATCCGACTCCAAGACCCCATGGATTATAGCCCACCAGGTTCCTCTATCCATAGGATTTTCCAGGCTAAAATACTTTAGTGGTTGCTATTTCCTTCTCCAGTGGATCTTCCTCACCCTGAGATTGGACCCAGGTCTCCTGCAGTACAGGCAGATTCTTTACTAATTCAGCCACCAAGGAAGCCCATACATTTAAAAAAATATTTTAAGGTATACAAAAAGAATTTAATAAAGAACAAAAATTCCTCAATCAGTATACAAAAATATAGAATAGATCCAAGACTAAAAGTTAGTCATTTTTTAAAAAAATAACAGCAACCATCATTTGATTGCTTAGTATATAGTTGGCACATACATCTGTCCATTTTCATTATACCTATATTACACCTATTTTACAGATGAGGAAATAGGTCAGGAGGTTTTAATCTAATCAAAATAGAACACAACACAGCTCACAAAATCATTTACAGAGAAAATTCTAAAAAGTAAAAGAAAACAATGAATTCATACTTTTTTAAAGCTTGAAAAGAATTTTTCTTAAAATTTTATCAAAATTGACTACCTCCCCACCACACACACAATAAAACAAAAACCAAAAACTAAATGGAATAAGCTAAAAAAACAAGATAAAAATGGTTCCTGCCCCTCCTCCTAAAAGGCTGGTTGTCCATGCTTCCAAACTCCTGATATCAAGGATGATACAAGGAAGGAAATTTACAAGCCTTTTCTTCCTTGAATATATACCAAAGCCTTAAATATGAACAAGTCAATTGAGTACTATGAGATCCATTACAGAAATTTACAGATAATTCCATACTAAAAATGGATTATAGAAAAATGAAAATAAAATAAAAATCAATTAATGTTAATTCAGTACATAAATAAATAAAAAGAAGACATAACCTCTAAGGGTAGATAACAGGTTTGGCAGGCATTTGACAAACTTATAATAAATAAAAATACTACTTCTTTAACTTGCTAGGTTTCAGACCCACAGTCAACCCCACAGTGAAAAGTGAAACACATCTAAGGCAGCCTCCTTAGACAACAATCAAGTACATGACATTTTCTGGATGTTACAGTCTAGCCAGTTGAAATGACAAAGAAAAATAACAGAGGGAAGTATTGAAGAGGAGTCTAAAGTAGCAAATTTGCCAATAACAGAGTTGTCCAACTGGAATGCCCAAGAAAAACCTATGAAAAATTATTAAAATGGCTAAAAGAGCTCAAGAAATTGGCAGGTTTTTAAATAAATACATAAAGTTAACAGCTTTCCCTAACATCAGCAAATCTCAAAAAACATGATGAAAAACACCCCTCTGTCACACGCAGGAAGAATGTAAAATACAATGGAAATGACATGTGAATTAAACTACAAAACTCCACTAATGGCATTTGACAAACTTATAATAAATAAAAATACTTTGTTTTAATTGTTGGAAACTTCCTTTCCAACCCCTCCCACAAAAAAGGGCGGGTCAGCATCACCGAGGTGGTGACCAGATAATACACTATCAACACTTGCAGGCGCATCCCTGGAGGAGGTTTCAAGAAGCATGCCCCTCAGGCACTCAAAAGAAATCCACAATTTTTCACGAAGGAGATGGGAACCCCAAATGTGTACACGGACACTAGGCTCAAAAAAGCTGTTTATGCCAAAGGGAAAAAGAATGTCCCATACCTGACCTATGTGCAGTTGTCCAGAAAACATAATGAAGATTCACCAAATAAGTCTACATGTCAGTACCTATGTGCCTGTTACCACTTTCAAAAATCTACAGTCAATGCGAATGAGAACTAACTGCTGGTAGTTCAGTAAAGCTACAGAACCATTAAAAAAAAGTGGGGGTGGAAAATCATATTAATGGATGAAAAGGCACAACAGTGTGATGAGATCAATTATTTCCAACTTAATAAATTTAATGCTTTTCCAATATGTACACCAGTGGAAACTTTGTAATAACTCTGACAAAAACTTTTAAAAAATATACCTGGATGAGGGAAAAGAATGTAATGAAAGGCAAAGGTCTTTTTCCAAAATAAGAATACTACAAGGAGTTGCCCTACAAAGCCAATACCCATATAAAACCACAATAAGTAAAACATGTAATACTGGTGCCAGAATACTGACAGATCAACAGAAGAGAGTGAGAAACAGATTTAAAGTATTAAGGAAAATTCAGTATACAATTTAAAATGTCATGTTAAATATATAAGGAACTGATTACATTGTGGTACATCCATTATCAAGTACAATGGAGTACTGCACAGTTATTAAAAATGAGGTAGATTACACTGATGTAGAAAGATAATCACACTATATATAGTACGATGTTAAAAAAAAAACCACCAATGTAAAGAACAGGAAGTATAATATGATCCCTTGTGTTTTATTTACTCATTTGTTTGAGAGCCACGCTGTGTATAGCAAATATCTGGAAAGAAATACACATCAAAATCGCACTGATACTACCTCTGAGATTACAGTAAGGAGAGGAATAACAAAAGAGAGTCCATCAGTCATTACCCTAACAGTGAAGAGATGGCAAACTCAAATTAGAATAATCTGAAGGGGGTTTGTCTATAAAAGGAGTAATTATGAAGTTGGGAGGTTAGGCCTATAGAAAGCACAGGGGAGGAACAGGAACCTGCTAGCAACAGCAGAACAATTATTGCTCCAGCCCCCAAAAAAGACAGGACACAGAGAGCACCAGAACCCAGGTAATACAAGACCAACTATTCTGACAGGAGAGAGAATAAACCTTCTGACCTCATTCTTCTCCTCCTTTTCAATCTCCCCTTAAGGCTGAACCCAACCAGAAACCAGAAGATCTGGGAACTCTCTCTGTGGCAAAGAGCCAGGTGGAAATAGGTGAAGGACAGGCCTGAAGAAGTAAATGCAAGGTGTCTGACCCAGATTTATTTTACCTTTCTGTAAAATTAACTACATAAATAGAAGTATAACATCACCATTAAAAAATGAAAACCTTACACAGAAAGTTAAAATCCCACCCTCCATTAATCCTGGATCCTTCTCCGAAAGTAATCATCTTTATTCTCATCATTTTGATGGTGTCCGTCACTGACTTTTTTCTAGACAGAGAGACACACAGTCACCACAACAAAACATGTAGAATTGTTTTATGAAGCATTACTTGCTTAACATGAACAGTATTAATTACTCTATTACTTTCTGCAACCTTTTTTCCTTCACCATTTTCAGTTCAGTATAAAATAATGCTCAAGAAACCAGGAGGAACAGTTTGAGTCTCCTCAGTTATTTATACTCATCCTCAATGGCTCTCAAAATAACCACAAACCCCCTCCAAGAGCTGCATTAGCATCACCTAGGAATTTGTTTAAAAGACCCTCCCTAGTTTCTGATTCCAGTGAATCAGGAATGGGGTCCAGTAATCTTCCTTTTAACCAGCCTTCCATACGACTACTACACAGGCTAAAGTTTGAGTTCCACTACTCCATCACCCGTGCCCTTGCTAGGGATTGCTTTTTAACTAGATCCCAGCATGATACATAAGTAAATTAAAGTGCCCTGGGTCATAAACCTAACCCTCATCCATATTATCTGCACACAAGGTATCTAACGGTGGTTTCTGGGATGGGAAGCAGGGAGGCCAGTAGAAAGAGCACTGGCTTTTAACCTCTGTGAATTTAAATCTGCCATACCTATGGGAAAAGCATCAGCTCAGCATGCTCTAGTTAGGTAGAGCATGTTAGCAGTGTCATCTCTGGTGCGTGATGGATAGCACATAACTACCATTAAACCACCTTGGAAATGTATTGCTCTCAAGAGTCAATATTATATTATCTGGTTCTCATTTTTCTTTTAAAATAAGTGAATGTTAATGTTAATAACACTGTTAATAACATATTTATAATGTCAATAAGTTAATGTTAACCCCAGGCATAATAAAATTATACGACTAGCTAACCTTTGCTTGTATCACTACTACTATAGTGGGAATCCATCCTTTTAAAACAAGCACAGGGTGGGGGGGATATACCTTTTCTGCTGTAACAAGGATAATGTCATCAACATTTACAAGTTTATCTACCCTCCATTCCATGCTGCAAGCCTCCACCTCCACAGAGCTTGTACGGAGGGAAAATGTCCCTTTAATTCCACCTTTAATGTCCTGCTGCTACCCTCAAAGGTTCAGAAAGTTTCTTGCAAAACCTGCACCCTAAAGCCCCTATTTCACTCAGCTTCTTCTTTGCTCTTCTCTCATTTTCCTCCATTGAGTCTCAGGTCTGTCCTGAGTCACAGGCAAACATGTTGACTCTCTCAGGAAATCTGCCAAAGTAACTACATATACATTTGTGCTTGAGAATCATTCTGTCTCACTGTTTATGGCAGCCAAACTCAGGCTAACACAACGATCTACTTTTTTAAGGCACTTCCAGTTTCACTTCTAGTTCCTACCAGGCTCATGCCCCGCCCCAATGTAACAGAGTCCCCACCTCGTCAGACCTAGAAAGTCACACAGTCAATTCTGTGGGGCTGAAACCTAGTTTGACTGGCCTCTCCCTTCTTAAAGAAATCTCAGAATCAAAATTTCTAAAGCCCCTTTTCAATTTGATAATTCTTCTTCCATAGAAAGGAAGTTTCTTGGATTGAATTTGGGCCTTGGGTTTTTAATTACAAAGGATCAGGAAAAATTATATAACTATTCCATCAAACAATTCTGTTTTGAAAGGAAACATGCTTACATCTCAAAAGTGCTATAAAAAGACTTTGGTATGGTAAAACTAGTTTGATTTCTACCCCCACCTCACACAGATGTTTGTTGATACCATTTATGTCAACTGAGAGAATTCTTTTTTTTTTTTTAAGACTTTGTTCTACCAAAAGCTAGACTCAAAGTATATACAATATTCTAGAGTCAAATTCGTACTTTAGTTTTAATTTCACAGACATTAATAACTTCATGCATTCCACACAGATTCACTCTAAGAAGGTATATCTTTTGACTTGTTGCCTTTGTTAGTTTTGGGTTTATTTGTTGTTGTTAGTTGCTGTTAAGCACACAATGGTAGCTTTTATTTAAAGTTAAAACTTAAAAATATCATGGAATAGTAATTTCTGTTTTCAACAATATATGCAGTTTTTAAAAAAACATTGGATGATCAGATCACAAGATTTCATGACTCATACTCTTCATATATAGCAAAGACAGTCAACAATGTCTTTCATTGGAACCCCAAACATACTGTAACTATGTTCTGATATGTTCTGATGCTAAATTTCTTAAAGAAACGCAAACCAGAAAGTGGGTGGAAATTCCTCAATTATCTGGATTTAATTAGCTTTTATTCTGCCTTAAAATGGCAACCCACTCCAGTATTCTTGCCTAGAGAATTCCATGGCCAGAGGAGCCTGGTGGGCTACAGTCCATGGGGTCACAAAGAGCCAGTCAGACACGACTAAGTGACTTTCAATAACAGAAACACTATCTTGCTGCTGCTGCTGCTGCTGCTAAGTCACTTCAGTCGTGTCCGACTCTGTGCGACCCCATAGAGGCCACCAGGCTCCCCCGTCCCTGGGATTCTCAAGGCAAGAACACTGGAGTGGGTTGCCATTTCCTTCTCCAATGCATGAGAGTGAAAAGTGAAAGTGAAGTCGCTCAGTCGTGTCCGACTCTTAGCGACCCCATGGACTGTAGCCCACCAGGCTCCTCCGTCCATGGGATTTCCCAGGCAAGAGTACTGGAGTAGGGTGCCATTGCCTTCTCTGAAACACTATCTTACTCCTATGAACTTTCATATTGGTTAGTAATTTGAAAGGAGAATTCATTTTCCTTTCCAGGTATCCATAAATGAAGTAGAAGAAAAAGACTGAGTTGGCAGTGCTCAACTCAAAAACATGCCATGTTCCAAATGTCTGTTAACTATCCTACCTGGTTGTGACCTCAGAATAAAAACTGGAGGAAGATAGGCATTCCAAGCTGAAGCAACAAAGGAATAGAGGTGAAAAAGTGATACACAAATATATGGACAACAGGGTATTATACTTCCCTGTAGAATATCCATGAAGAACAGCAGCAACTGGAATAATGAAGACCCAATTATGCTTGCCTCAAATGCCAAACCAAAAAATATTTCTTCTTCTTATAAGGTCGTCACTTAAGTTTGTGATCTGATTAGATCTATGCTTTAGCAATATTAATTATCATTATATCATATCACTATTGTTCATGCAATTTTGATGTTCTCTGCCCTCTTATTACGGGTTATCAGATCCAAAAAATTTGTTTGGTCAGCTAACACACAGTCACAGTCTATTGGTAAACTGTTGCATATCTGAATCAAATCTGAAATTCTCACTGTGTCTGATATATAGTAGGCATTCAATAAATGTTTTATCATTACTTTTACTGGCCACCAGAGAGCAGTGAAGTAAACCATCAGAGGCTGTTTGGATATATATTGTAAGAAATATGTATTACCAATGAAGCAAATGAAGTAACTGAGTAACAGGTAAAATATAAGTCACTGCTGAGCAAAATATGTACCTAAAACTGGCGGGGGGGAGGGGTGGCATTTGGAGGAAATCAACCTTACATTTCATTAAAAGCAGATAAAATGGAACCCTATATATTTTCAAATCTCACAAAATTTAGCTGTTAAATAGGTACAGTGATTTTAAGGATTATTTGGGCAATATCTTTGTATGGACTACCCAGTGTTCTTAAGTGATAATAAATTTAAGGCAGATTTCCTCAAGATGTCTGTATTCCCATGTTTGTCACAGCATTATTCACAATAGCTAAGATAAAGGTCCCAAGGGTCTGATGAATGAATGAATGGATAAAGAAGTTGGGTAAATGGATACAATGGAATATTATTCAGCCATAAAGAAAGAAGGAGATCCTTCCATTTGCAAAAACATATATATAACTGGAAGAAATAATGTAAAGTGAAATAAGCCAAACAGAGAAAGACAAATACTATAAGATTTCACTTATATGCAGAATAAAAAAAATTTGTTTTTAAATTTTAAAAGTCAAACAGATAGAAACAAAGAGCAGAATGGTGGTTACCAGGGCCTTAGGAGTAGAGGAAATAAGATGCTGGCTGAAGGGCACAAGCCTTTAGTTATTAAGATATGTAAGTTCTGAGGCTCTAATGTATGGTATGGTGACTATATATAGTTAATAGTACTTTGCCTGAAATTTGCTAAGAGAATAGATCTTAAGCATTCTCACACACACACAAAAAAAGGTAGCTATGTGAGGTAATGAATGTGTTAATTAACCTGATCATTGTAATCATTTCACCGTGTAGAAAAATACCAAACCATCATGTTGCACAGTTTAAATATGCACAATTTTATTTGTCAATAAAAATGGAGAAGGAGAAGAGAAAGAGAGGGAGGAAAGGAGGAGGAGAAAGAAAGAAGTGTAAGAAACTAGTTAAAGTAATACACTAATAGCTAACACAGTAAACAGGGTTCTCTAGAAGAATGATTGCTAGCAGAGCTCAGAGCGCATGACAGAATGGTTGATATAAGAGGTTACTAAGCACATTTTGTTGTTTAGCCGCTAAGGTGTGTCAGACTCTTTGGCGACCCCATGGACTGTAGCCTACCAGGCCCTCTGTCTGTGAAATTTCCAAGGCAAGAATACTGGAGTGGGTTGCCATCTCCTCCTCCAGGGGATCTTCCCAACCCAGAGATCGGACCCACATCTAGTGCACTGGCAGGCAATTCTTCACCACTAAGCCACAAAGGAAGACCTACTAAGCACATATCCCTATATTAATTGATTTTTTTTTTTCTGGTGGTAGTAGGGGAAAATCAGCTTCCCAAAATGTCAGTCAGTGCTTTTAGAAACTTAAACAGATTAGCAAGAGTCCCCCTGGATAGTAAGTAAGTTATCTATTTGGCTTTCCTGGGCAATCAATCATTCTAGCAACACAAACATAAAGCAAAGTAGGCCTGGATTTCTACATTATCTTCTTCTAAAGTACTTTTCAGTTACAATTTTAGATTAGGGGGGAAAAAGTTCTGGCTGTCTTGTGCTTTTTAAAGCTTCAAGTATCTCGCAAGTATTAGAATTTAAAACCCTGAAAAGTATCCACTTAAACACATTCTCATCAGCATTACCAACAACGCTCCATTATCCATCATTTTGGTACTGTCTCCAGATGATTTTTAACCCCCTCCTGACTTCTCCCTACCAACAAGTACTTGGATACTATCTTTACCCTGCATGCCCCCATTACTTGGTGTGCTTAGGGAATTATAGTTACAGTGATCCTTCCTTTAAAACATCCTCCAAGCACAAAGCCTTTTTGTATGATTAGGGGTGAAGGGGGGCACCTTCCAGGCTCCACAACAAAGGGTGGGTGGTGGCAACATAAGCAGCAAGGAAAGAAGAGGAGCTGGGGCCATTCTGGTGGCCCTCGGGTCTGGTTCAATATTGTTTGAGGGGTTTTACCCATGGGTGTCCAGCCCAAAGGTTCTGCAAAGCCTCTGTACCCCTCAATGAGAAGAGTAAAGGACCGGGCCTTTCCTGACAGACAGGGAGATCACCACCAAGCCCAGGAGGAAGCATGAAAAGCAGGAGAAAAGAAAGCTGTGGCTGAAATATCCTCCTTTGTGCTGTTCTCAGTACTTCAGGTTATAAAGTCTCTGACAGTGACGCCATCATCCCATGAATCACTGGCAACCACCCAATAAGTGCTCATTCAAACATGTATTCAGGCATCAACAGAAATCTACACAGGAAGACAAATCTATTAAAATGAAAAAAAAAAAAAGGTAGCCCAAAAGCCAAACAAAAATATTTTCGTTAATTATGAGTCCTATCTCCTAATTGCAAAAGTGATTATGAAATGTTGCCCACCCTACTACTTCAATCTAAGTCTTCAAAACCACTCACTTTCCAGCTCTGTAACAATAAAACAGACTTTAAGATCAGTGAGCACCGTCTGCAAACATTGAAATCAAAGGTGCTGAGGCAGAACAGATACTGACAGGTAACTTTCGACTCAAGGAACATCCCAGAAGCACTACAAAATGTTCTATTACTTGACTGCTTGCAGCTCTCTCTTCCATGTATGTACTTCTTCCTCTTTATCATTTCTTCCCTTCTATCAAATGGTCAAATGGTCATATCAAAACTTACACACTCTCCCTCATTTCTATGCATATTTTATCACAAAAGCAGACCACGCAGTGATAGCTTTCCATATCATGACTAGAAGGAGCTGCTGTTAAAGGCTAACACAATAATCCCACCATTCTCCTCCATCTGCCCAACATCACTCTGGTTAACTGCCAAAGCAGTCCCTAGAATAGCACTAATATCCATTTAAAATAAAAACAGGGAAAAAAAAAACGGAAACTGCTTCGGGTAAGAATTGCTTATTCTACTTGTATGGACAGAAGACTACTTTTGTTAAACATTTTCGGTTTTATTTGCATACATTTAAAAAAAAATTTCTTTAAGACAGCAGCAAAAGCACAATGGTACCCTCTATCCATTACCCTCGATCACGTTTAAAAATAATAATAAAAACAGCAACAGAAACCATTTCAAATTGTACCTCTCGAGCCCGCAGAACAGCACTCTTCCATGACAACTGCTCTGAAAAACACACTGCCATTATTTGCAGAAGCAGTAGGAAGTCCAGTCTTGTCCTTGGTTCAGCACTCCCCCTTCCTCTCTCTCCAAGAAAAAATGAAACAGCAGGGAACATAAACAACCACTTAATGGAAAATACAAATGGGTAAATATTTTCCAAACCGGCTAAAAAGCCTCAGGTCCTAAGAAATTCAGGAATGCTAGTGTAGAGAGAAATAGGAAGAGAAAAAAATAGCATTGAATTTCCCCCTCAAAATGAGCACTATATGAATGCAAGAGCAAATGTGGCACACAGCTACTTTCTCTCCTTCGCTTACCAGATGCTTCTGTCTTTTCAATGATTTCTTTCTCATTGTCTTTCCATAAATAATGGTATTTTTTCAAATTGTTTATTCTGTACACATTCTCTACACCCATAACAAATTTTACAATTTTGAGCTGAAGTCTGGTTCAACTGAGCTTGGTAATGAAGAGGCAGGGGTAAGTCCCTTCCCATGAGTTCACAAGAAGAAAATCTCTTGCAGAGCGCCAGGACCAACAGTGACCAGCCCTACCCACAGAGCCTGTGATGAGTGTAGTCAGGTAGCAGCTTGAACAACAGTTCCAAAGCCGCAGGGCCATGCTAGTTCAGAGAGCACCTTTATCAGGAGTAGAAAAGGGCATCTAACTAAGGGGACACAGTTCCACACATGTGCATCTTGGTAAGTGGAGCACAAAATGGGTTTGTACTCCTACTTGAGAAACAAAACAAGTGTCCTGGGCTGAGCATAAGTTATATAACCCTATATCAGCAGCCCTACAAAAGTGTACCTGGGGCAAAACTGCACCTCTAAAATAGGTTTCCAGAAAGAACCTCACCAATGGTAAACAGGCATTTCACATATTTCATCACCAGAAATCCTCACACGTTAATATAAATTCACTCATAAACATATTAGGACTAGAGGAAAAGGGTCTAGAAAGAAGGAAAAGTAGCAAATTTGGGAGAAAGGAAACTCTTCTGTCCAGAGCAATAATGAGTTGTTCCTAAAGCCCCTAATCTTTGACTACAGGTTCAAATAACTGAACTTCAAATGCATGTGCTAAGTTAAAACACTCAATCACTATCATCTACAGAGAAAGGCAAGATCACATACATTTACCTCTGGGGGCTTACTTTCTCCAATTTGCTTGTCTTCCTTCTCAGTCAGTCACTATTTTGTCTCTGCACTAACTATAAAACTATATATAGTGATACGTGTGGTTAAAGTTTGTAAAACCCAATAAAGAGCCCTAGTAGATGGTGGGCCTCTTGGATACCTGCATGAAAGTAAGAGGAATAGACAACCCAGATTATGAAGGGTTTAATATCCAATGGCTTCCAACTCTTATCATTCTTTTATGCCCTGCAAAAGAGCTAAATATTTCATGAGTCCAAATTAGCCCCAGTCATGCAGGAGCAGCAACAGAAGGCAGTCCAGGGGACAGACTGGGCAAAGCTGAGAAGGACCACAGCCCAGAGTCAGAAGAAACCTAAGGCAGTGGTCTCAAACCCCAGTGCGCATCAGAATCTACAAGGGAACATGTTCAGAATCAGATTTCTGGGTCCCTCCCTACATCTGATGGATGAAAATGTCCTAGCACCCTCATATTTTGACAAAGCTCAAACTGCTGACCTAGGTCTACCAGAAAGTTTAGAAAGACTGGGAAATCCTCCACGTGCCTTATCAGCTGTTCCAAAATAAAAGTCATCCATCACAAATCTAGGCTTTGCAGGTCAAAAAGGGGTGAGAAAAAGATCACCAGCCAGCATGCCTAACTGGCCGTGCAGGGCTAGAGCCTGCAGCCAGACTTTCATTATTATGGCACAAAACCCCTGTGCTATGTAAACAAGAAATTGTTTTGCATGTGAGAAATATTTCAAACATCTGAAAAAAATTAAAATAATATAATGAATATCCCTGTACCCTACATTAAAGATAAGCAAATCTTAATTTGCAATTGTCTGATTCAGATTTAATAACAGAATACTAGATATAATTAAAGCCCTCTGTGTGTCCCTCTGTGTACTCCTGACCAATTCCATTCCTCATCCACTCTTATGAGATAACCAATTCTCTGAATTTGGTGTTGCTACCATGAATGTTTTTATACTATTACTACATATGTACACACATACAGGGAGCTTCCCAGGTGGCTCAGTGATAAAGAATCCCCTTGCCAATGCAAAAGACACAGGTTCAACTCTTGGGAAGATCCCCTGGAGGAGGACATGGCAACTCACTCCAGTATTCCTCCCATGGACAGACAAAGCAGCCTGGCAGGCTGCAGTCCACGGGGTCGCAGAGTTGGACACGACTGAGCGCACACAGACATAGAAAATATTACTGTGCATGTTTTCAGATTTTATGCAAGTGGAAACATTCTCTAATAACTCTTCTATTACTTGCTCGCCCACTCCATATTATGTTAAGATTCAACCATTTTAATGCATGTGGCTACAGTTTATTTTTCACAGTGCTATAATACTCAATTGTGTGGGACTATCTAACGATTTATGTATTTCCCTGTTGGTGGACATTTAAGCAGCAATGAACATTCTTGTACTTATTTTCTTGGACAAGTGTGCAAAGATTTCTTACCCAGAAATGGGCATTTTAGGTAAATAGGTTTGTCTGCCTTCCTTCAACCAGACATCATGTTCCTCTCCATGATGGCTGTATCTATTTACATTACCACTAGCAGTATATAGATAATTTCCTCATAACCTAATACTTGATTATCACAGCATTTAATTTTTGTCAATCTGATAAGTGTGAAATGGCATCTCAATGATGTTTCAATTTGCATTTCCCTGATTTTAAGTTTTTGACAAGTAAATTTTCATGCTTTTATGTGTATCTGTCAAATAGGTTTTTCTCAGTTTTCTAAAAAAAAATGTAACCATCTTATCTGAATCAGGGGAGCTGTTCCCAAAGAACCTTGCCGACAGCCACCACAACTGGAAAGCTGAGGTGCAGGAGGGCAGCAAGAAAACAGCTGACTTAAACAAGGAACCATCCTGGACAAAGGGCCCTAATTAATGCATTTGCTAATTAGCCTTTCCCTTCCCTCTTTTGTCAAGCCTTACTTCCAAGACAATACTATGAGCCTGCCTTAGAAGCCGACAGAGAATGGGGCTGGGGAGCAGAACAGCTAAAACATTTATGTAAAAGTACTCACAACAGTCTTTATTCAAAGAAAATGAAGTGATTGCCGACCAATACCTATTAACTCAACCCTGTAAGACACCATCCTCCTCTAGGACTCCTTTCAAGCTCTATACCTTTGGTTCCCTCTCTGAAACAGTCCAATCTTTTTCTCGACACTAGACACTGTCTCCCTCCCTTCAGCAACCCTTTCATCTCCCTTCCCCCACAATGACAAAATACCCTCTCCGTTCCCCCTATTTCACAGCTTCCATTTTCTCGCTCCACAGGACCCTCCTCTATCTTTGTCACCTCTGGAACCCCAAGTTCCTTTCCAAGATGTATCTACAATAAAAACAACCCACTCGAAAGAAAAACGGGAATCCCAAGGGGTACACGGCCCAGTTCCAGACCAGGCAGGCGGGTGTGCCTAGTCCCGGTCCTCTCACTTCCTTCCCCCTTTTCATGCCCAGGACAGCTGTTCTTTCTCTGAGGGTTACCCAAGTGTGACAAGTCCAGACCACCAGGGAAAACCTCACTTGGTTTTTCTGTAGCAGAAACGCCTTTACGAAGGTCAGATATACACTTGTTTGGGGCATGAACGAAACTCGGGCCGTTCCGTGGAAAAGACACCTTACCAGCATCTCCACAAAAGCAAGCAGGCCTCCCTCCTATTAATTCCAGCTGGATTGGTTTAATCCGTGCAGTGGTGGGGAAGGTGGCCTGGCAGAGACCAAATGGTCCCCGCGATTAGAAGTTTCCGAAGCTCTGACCCACTCACTCAAGAGAGCCCTCTTCCCCGAGAGCACAACCTCACAGGAGTCTCTCCTCCTGCGGATCCCCAAATCGAAACCCCAGCACACCACCAAGCCCCCAAATCCGCCGCCGCTCCGCCGTCCCAGCCCGCAACAGATGCTTCCTCCTAAAGTAGCCCCAAAGCGCCGGGTGGGCGTGCCTGGGGACGGGCCTAGCGCCCCCTCCTCCGCGATCAACCTCAGCTCTTCGGGGCTGGGGGCTCTTCCTCCTTCCAGCGCCCCCTACTCGGGGCCCGGGCCAGCCCAGAGTGGCCCTGGGTCCCTGCCAGGCTACGACTCTCGCCGGCTATGTGACCTTGGGCAAGTCACTTCCCCCAGTAAGCCTCAGTTTCCTCCTCCGCCCAGCGGAGACCTGGAGAGGTCCTGCCCTGCCCACTNACTTGCTCCTTGGAAGAAAAGTTATGACCAACCTAGACAGCATATTAAAAAGCAGGGACATTACTTTGTCTACAAAGTTCCTTCTTCAAGGCTATGGTTTTCCAGTAGTCATGTATGGATTTGAGTTGGACTATAAAGAAAGCTGAGTGCCGAAGAATTGATACTTTTAAACTGTGGTGTTGGAGAAGACTCTTGATAGTCTATTGGACTGCAAGGAGATCAAGCCAGTCCATCCTAAAGGAAATCAGTCCTGAATATTCATAGGAAGGACTGATGCTGAAGCTGAAACTCCAATACTTTGGCCACCTAATGTGAAGAACTGACTCACTGGAAAAGACCCTGATGCTGGGAAAGATTGAAGGCAGGAGGAGAAGGGGACAATAGACGATGAGATGGTTGGATGGCATCACTGACTTGACAGACATGAGTTTGAGCAAGCTCCAGGAGTTGGTGATGGACAGGGAAGCCTGGCATGCTGCAGTCCACAGGGTCACAAAGAGTTGGACATGACCGAGTAACTAAACTGACTGACTGAAGTACAGGTAAGAAGACAAAGTTGGAGTACAAGGTAGGGTTTCTATTTTATACAAAGAAGTCTGGGAAGAACTTCCCAGGAGGTGGCATTTTAATAAATACAGAGAGGAGGTGAAGGAGGGAGTCNGAACTGACTGACTGAAGTACAGGTAAGAAGACAAAGTTGGGGTACAAGGTAGGGTTTCTATTTTATACAAAGAAGTCTGGGAAGAACTTCCCAGGAGGTGGCATTTTAATAAATACAGAGAGGAGGTGAAGGAGGGAGTCTCAGGTATACCTGGAGAAAGAGCATAATAAGTAGAAGAAATAGCATGTGCTGAGGTCCTGAGGCAGGAATCCTCTTGGTATAATCAAGGAACAGAGGGGGGATTAATGCTGCTGGAGCTCAGCAACAGAGTGGATGCATGGAAGAAAATGAAGTTCTGCGAGTTGGCTGGGGGCCAGGTTAGGTGGGCCTTGGGAACTTCTGTGAGGTTTTGGAAGTCATTGGAAAGTTATTAGCAGAGGAGGAAAGGATCTGACTACTTTTTAAAAGGATTGATTTGGCCACTGTGGGGAGAATCAGAGATGTCACAGAAAGACTGGTTAGGAAACTACTGCTATAACCCAGGTGAGGGGTAACAGGGCAGTGGTGGAGGTGCTGAGAGCTGATTAGATTCCACATGTTTGCAGGCAGAACTGACAAGACTTGATAGTGAGAATGGATGTATAGAAGGAGAGAGAAGTCAAGACTTGAAGATTTGGGGGACTTCTCTGGTGGTCCAGTGGCTAAGACTTCACACTCCCAATGCAAAGGGCCCATGTTCGACCCCTGGTAGGGAAGCTAGATTTTACATGCCACAACCAAGAGTTTGCATGCCACAACTAAAGATATTGGATGCCACAACTAAAGATACTGGGTGCTGCAATGAAGATCAAAGACTCCGCATGCTGCAACTAGGACCTGACACAGTCAAACAAACAAACATTTTCTAAAATACTTGAAGATTTCTGACTTGAGTTACGGAAACAATGGGGCTGTTGTTTCTTGACTGGGAAGCTTCGTGGGAGAATCAGGTTCTGGGAAAGATAAGGAGTTCAGATTCAGAAATGTTAAATTTGAAATGCAGATTAATCCTCCAGAGGGGAGACTCAAAGGACAGCTGGCTACACGGGCTTGGAGTTCAGGAGAGAGGTCTGGGCCAGAGAAATAATGTCATATGCCATCAATGCATGGCTCATACTTAAGCCCATGAAGCTGGATGAGATCTGTTTGGCAGAGAGAAGGGAAAATGTACTAGCATAGCACAGAATGGGTGCAAGAAAACAGAGGAAGGGAGAGCCAGAGACACAGATGAGAAACTGTGTCTCCAGAGAGAACCCAGAGATCCAAGGGCAGAACAGAAACCCCAGAAATAGATCCCAATACTTGGAGAAATTCTATGTACAGTAAAGGCAGCATCTCAAACCAGTGGGGCAAAGGAATTATTCAATAAATGGAGTTGGGAAAAACCACGAAGTTGGATGAGGATAAATATCAATTGTGTCTAATATCTAAATGTATAAATAAATAAAACTTAAAAACATACTCCAAGAAATCATAGGGGAAAGATTTGTGAATAATCCTTTGTTGGTGTAAAACAAAACCAAAAAGCTCTAAAATAGTAGATAATAAATATGCCTACATAATAATTAAAACTATACAAAAGCATCTTTAAAATTTACATTTGGGGTAATTTCCATCATGCGTAGAGATCCTAAATAAAATCAATAACCTAACTACAGGAATAAAAGAACAATAGCCAATAAAAACATGGGGAAAGAGTGTGCCCCAATCACTCAGGGAAAGAAAAATACAACTGGCTTCTGAGTCTCTCTGAAAGATGCTCAGACTCATTCACAATAAGAGAAATGCAGATTAAAAGTACATTAGAGGGACTTCCCTGGTCAAGTGGCTAGGAGTCCCAAGTTCCATCCCTGGTCAGTTAACTATTAATAGATCCCACATGCCACAGCTAAGAATTTGCATGCTGCAACTAGGACCTGGCACAGCCAAATAAATAAATAAATTTGTGGGTTTTTTTAAGTACAAAAGCAAACAGATTTCATCAACTGAATTATTTTTTAAAAATTAAAATCTGATAGAACACTGGTGTGGGGACACCATTCCCTCTTGTGCTGTGCTGTGCTTAGTTGCTCAATCATGCTGACCTTTTGCGCCCCCATGGACTGTAGCCCACCAGGCTCCTCTGTCCACAGGGATTCTCCAGGCAAGAATCCTGGAGTGGGTTGTCATGCCCTCCTCCAGGGGATCTTCCCAACCCCAGAATCGAACTCAGGTCTCCTGCATTGCAGGTGGATTCTTTACGGTCTGAGCCAACAGGGAAGCCCATTCCCTGTGGTGGGAGTGTCTATAATTGATAAGGCCACCATGGAGGGGGATAGGAGTGATAGTCATTACAATTAGAAATGTATAGGCCTTTTGACATAGTGTTTCCCCTTTCCTATGTAGGGAATGACACAGATGCAGGGCTATCCATTGTGTGAGAGCTTAAAAAAAAAAATTTTTTTTTTTTGGCCATGCTGCGAGGCTTGTAGGGTCTTAGTTCTCCAACCAGGGACTGAACCTGCATTCTTGGCCCTGAAAGCATCAAGTCCTAACCACTGGACAGAGAACTCCCTGTGAACACTTTAAACAATAAATCTATTTTGCAAAATCTCAAGGAAAAGTTGCAAATATAGTTTGGAGGTATTTTTTCCAGAATCATTTGAGAGTAAATTGCTGACTTCCTGCCCCATCACTGGGTAAATACATTCAATGTGTATTTCTTTCAAATAAGGACAGTCTCCTTCACAACCACAGTATGGTTATCAACATCAGTAGATTAACAAATATAGAAAGAGAGAAAACGAACATTAACCCTGTGGTGTTGGTTTGCAATTGCAGGCATCCATGTGAACTCGAGATTTTTCATGTTCAGAGAGACAGAAATAAATGTAGACATATGAGCATGTGTGCTGCAGCCAGCATAACAGGTAGGGGTTGAGAGTGGTCGACGCAGAGTTTGGGAAAAAGAAACTAGAGACAAGATTAAAGTTTTAAAGATGGGACTGGGAGACTCAAGACCTCTTGGATCCAGAGCCCTGTTCCTCGGAGCCACATCACTCTTATTTAGTCTTGGCAAGCAGAAAGTCTCTATTCTGCTACAACGAAGTCAGTCTCCTGTGTCCCTGGTCACATCTCCCATTTAATTGATTACTTTAAACTATCTTTGTTACTTTCTTGTACAAGGGCTATCCCTAGCTGGAGGTCATAGACCCGCATATGCCTTGGGAAAACATCTCAGTGTGTGCACAAGCAGTGTTCTGAACTTGTGCTGACCCAGCGTTCCAAGGCCCACACTATGTTTTTCCTTAGCTTAGCAGACTGTGATGACCCCAACTGATCAACCCAATGTACTTTTATTTGGGTTATGCTGTATGGCTATATTTTGCTTTTATTCTTTTTCCATGGTGATTTTCTCATGGCTTAGCCAGAGCAACAGGCGGCTGACTATTAACCCCTGCAGGTGTGACTCTGGGTGTATGTGTGTGTTCTCAACCTCTGTCTGATCTCTGAAGGCCCCTGGAAGCAGCAACATCCCAATAGCGGTGAGGATATCTAGAGACCAGATCTTGGCTTCTGAGTATCTTTTTCCACAAAAGGAATGAGGGCTCTGCAGAGAAATGAAGCAAGGCAAGTGGAAGATGAGCTGCTTTCCTCTTCTGGCCCTGTTCCCCATTCTCAGGGGGTCCCAGCAGCCTTTTCTGTACCTGTCCTCTGGCTTTAGCTGATATGTTGACCAGGAATGTGATACTGAACCCAAGTTGGATCAACCAGAATCTTAAGAGACGTGAGACTTGAAATTAAAGAATGAGAGACACAAAGATAAGGAATCACGGAGGTTGAGACAGGTTAGTAACTGTACTCTGGAGAAAGGCCACTGACATCTACTGTTGAATTGTTGTTATCAACTTTGCCTTACAATCCTTCCAACGAATTCCCCTTTTGGCTTAGGCAAGCCAGAATCCATTCCCACTGCTAGCAACCAGAAGAGTCCTTTTGTAAAAAATAATTTGTTTCATTTTCGATTGTGCTGGATCTTCGTTGTGGTGAGCAGGCTTTCTCTAGTTGCAGAGAGTGAGGGCTACTCTTTTTTGAGTGCACAGGCTCTAGGATGCACAGAAGGTGCAGCACACAGGCTCAGTAGTTGTGGCACACGGGCTTAGCTGCTCCGTGGCATGCAGGATCTTCCTGGACCAGGGATCGAACCCATTTCCCCTGCATTGGCAGACAGAGTCTTATCCACTGCATCACCAGGGAGTCCCCAAAAGAGTCTCAATTAAAGTGCAAGAATCAGAGTGGATTTGAATCTTAGTCTCCAAATTCCTGTTCTTTTCTACTATATGACACCAAGAGTCCTGGAGGCCAGTTATCCACACTAAGGAATATACATATCTGTGGCTCTTTATTCTAACAAGTGTTTTAATGGGATCAACCCAGGCCCGGAGCAGCCTGACCATTCTGTTGGAAAGACCATGTTGGAGAGGGTGAGCCCCTGGGATGACATAGAAAAACCCAGTCATCCCAGTGTTCCAGCTGGAATGTTCCTGCCAAGTAACCATCTTGGTTACTGTGAGTGAAACCATTCGAATGTCTCAGCCCCAGTCGCTGTCTGACTGGGGCCACTTAAGAGAGCCCCGGGACTTCCTTGGTGGTCCAGTGGCTGCAATTTCAACCTGTCAGTGAATGGATTTGGGTTCGATTCCTGGTCAGGGAACTTGATCCCACATGCTGCAACTAAGAGTTCGCGTGTCACAACTAAAAATCCTGCACAGCCAAATAAATAATTTAAAAGAGAGAGAGAGAAAGCCCCAAGCAAGACCAGCACAGGGACTACCAGCTAAACCCCAGGTAGCTTACCTGGGGTAAGCTTATCTGTGAGAAGAAGATGGTGGTTGTTTTAAGCTACTAGGTTTGGAGATGATTTGTTACAAAGCAGTGGATAACTAAAACAGATGGTTTCTTTGGAAAGGTGGTGTGTAAGATGAGAACTAAAAGATGGAAGGGAGTGGGGGGCACCCTGGAGGGCAAGCCCAGGCAGAGGGATCAGGAAATAGCTTGGTGCATCTGAGGAGCTATAAGAGGCCAGCGTGGCTCAAGTGCCCACTGATGGTGACAGAGAGAGTGGTATCAAATGAAGTGAGGGTGGAAGTGGAGCCTGATCATGCAGGGCCTTGCAGGTCTTGGAAAGAGCCTGGACTTTATTCTGTCTCAGATGCCACCGAGGGGTTTTAAGCTGTGGGATGACATGATCTGATGAGGAGTTTTCAGATGTCTCTCTCGCTGTTGCGTGGAGGCAGCTGATGGGAAAGCAGGAAAACCAGTTGAAATATCAGTAGCAGACCCCATGAGAGGCAGAGGAGGCCTAACTGAGGGTGGTGGAAACGAAGGTGGGAGAAGGAGAGGTGCTCAGAGCACATTTTAGAGGGAGAATAAACAGGGCTTGCTGATGGGCTGGATGTGGAGTATGAATGAGAAGGAGGTGCCAGAAATGATTCCCAGATCCCTGACTTGACAACTGGGTGGAGGCTGGTGCCATTCACCGAGATGGGAAAACTGTGGGAGGACGAGATTTGGGTTAGGGGCACAGATCAAGAGTTCGCTTTTGCACTCATTGCTTTGGAAATGTCAGGGAGATATCAAGTGGAAATGTGTGTCGGCCGTTGAATATATACGTTTACATTTTCAAAAAGTGATCTGGGCCAGGGATATGCTTTTGGGAGTCATCAGCCTACAAACGACATTTAGAGCCAGAAGAAGAAGTGAAATTTCCTAGAGAGGGAGGGGGAGAGGGAGAAAAGCTCCGAAGGACACCAAGGTTAGATGCCCGAAGAAGAGGCCTGTGTGCATGCTCATTCAGTCATGTCCGACTGTTTATGACTCCNTCTGCCGCTGCCGCTCGCTGAGGCGGGGAGGCTGAGGGCCGCCTGCCGGGAGAGCCCTGCTTTGGGGGCTGCTCCGCCCCCGGTCCGCCTCCGGGGCGCGGCCGCGGGCCTCCGGGGCCAGGCCTCTAGCGACCCAGGCCCGGGTGTACCTGGGCTCCGTCGCGGCTGCCTCTGGCGCCCGCGTTGGCTCTTGCGAGTTTGCCCGGGGCTTGGCCCGGGTAGCTGCTGCCCGCCAGCGCGCCCGCCCGCAGGCTCCCATTCCATGGGTTGTGCCGCCTTGGCCTCCTTCCTCCACCTCTTCCCACACTAGAGCACAGCCTCCTCTCCTCTCCCTCTCTTGGGTGTTTTCTCAAAGTTTTTCCTTTTCAGACACTTAGGACAGAAACTCTCCCTTCTCTTCTTGGGCTGTATCTCAGTGATGAATCAATCCCTGCGGACCCAGAGAAGGTAGCAGACGCAGAAACGAAACGGATGGAGGTGTGCTGCCTTCTTCGAATCTAGAGACCCATCTTGAATTAGGAACAGAAGCCAAAAATCTGGCTCAGCCCTGGCCCCTCGCCCCTATTCTGACTTTCTCTTCCTCTTTCCTACTTTAAACGCCCTTGTTAAAAGACTTACAGGAAGCCATCCAACTCGGCTGGGCCTAGTCTCAAAAGGAGAGGCTGTGCTGTGCAGAAAGGCTTTTGAGTTGTGCTGAGAGCTTTTTTTTTATTAGAGAAGAATTCCGCAGATTCATGCCCCCTTGCTCCCTCCTCTTCTTGGATGTGATGTTAGTTACTGAACCCATTTTCCTTTCATGTTTCTTTGACTCTCCTATCAAAGCCATAGGGGAGCAAAATAATCTCAGTCATGTACTAGGAGTGCCTCTAAGTACAGCCATGTAGGTGACGGTGCAGCTAAACTGCTGAATAGATCGTTTCTGTGTTGTCCTCAGCCTTTCTTCACAGGCAGCCACCAACTGGGGACTGAGCAGGGAGAGAGGGAGCTGCAAGCTGACAAGTGGCGGCTGACTGGGTGAGAGAAGTGTAGACGAATCTTTGGCAACAGACATTTCAAATTCCACCCTAACACTTAATGAAGTGTATGATCTTTTCATTTACCCAATCATGACAAATGCTAGACTCGAAAGACATAAGGATAAAGATACAGTCCAGGCCTTTAAAGAGTTTACAGTCTCCTTGGAGGTTGATGAGACACATGCTTAGAAGTAAAGTATGTAAGGATGAGTAGGAGTTTACCAGGTGGAGCAGATTGGAGGAAAGTGGACTGGGAAGATGTTAAAGTTACAATTAGCCAAAGGACTTAGTATTATCTGAATCCCATCCTTAACTTTCTGGTCATCGAGGAGGCAGGTAACATATTACTACCTGGGTTTGGTCCCAATGTCTACTGTAGAATGCTCATAAGCTATAGCATTCTTATCTCTCTCTCTCTTTTTTTTTTAATCGTTTTTTATAAAATGTTTATTTATTTGGCTGCATCGGGTCTTAGTTATTGCACGTGGGATCTTTGGATCTTTCATTGTGCCACATGGACTCTCTAGGTGTGAAGTGGGGACTCAGTGGTTATGGCACCTGGGCTTAGTTGTTCCAAGGCACATGGGATCTTAGTTACCCAGTCGGGGAACTGATTCTTAGCCAATGGACCTCCAGGGAAGTCCCTCTTATCACCTTTGATAGATCTCACAGCCTTGCATGAAATCAGGCCTATTTCCACTCCAAAGCCCAAGCTCCAGTTGCAACTCTTACAACTTCACTTGGTCAAATGTTTTGTACACTATCCCTAGAAGAAAAAGGGCAGGAAAGCAGTTTAACCCAGTAATCAAAGGCGCCCATTGAGGCTTCATTGCAGGCCAAGAAGAAACAAGGGAGAGGGCCAGACTAGGCCCTGGGCCTCCTCATCTTGCCAGTTAAGGGATGCAAAAGAGAGGATGGATGACATCCATGTGTTCTGTGAGCTTTATCTCTGAAATTTCTGTCCTCCAGCAATGATCGGGAAAGGAGATGAGTATGATGTATTCAGGAAACCACAAGTTTAATAGGGCTGGAACACAGCCTGGGTAGAGAGGTGAAAGAGAGATCAGACAAGAGAATTAACAGGAGACCAGAAGACCATAAAAAATCTTGAATGCATCTGAACTTAACCCAAGTAACTAAAGAGAGATGGCAAAGGCAAAGCATCTGTCTGCAATGCGGGAGACCCGGGTTCAATCCCTGGGTTGGAAAGATCCTCTGGAAAAGGAAATGGCAATCCACTCCAGTACTATTGCCTGGAAAATCCCACGGACAGAGGAGCCTGGTAGGCTACAGTCCATAGACTCGCAAAGAGTTGGACATGACTGAGCGACTTCATTTAATAATTAGGCTTCCCTGGTGGCTCAGACGGTAAAGCGTCTGCCTGCAATGAGGGAGACCCGGGTTCGAGATCCCCTGGAGAAGGAAATGGCAATCCACTCCAGCACTCTCGCCTGGAAAATCCCATGGACGGAGGAGCCTCATAGGCTATAGTCTATGGGGTCGCAAAGAGTCGGACATGACTGAGCAACTTCAATTCACTTATTGAAGGGTTTAGTGAGAGTGACGTGGTCGAATTCAATTTTGGAAAGACTCTGGCTGCTGTGTACAAAATAGATTGGAAGGGAATAAGAAGAGAGGTGATAAAACCAACTAAAAAGTTATCCTATCAGACAAAAGATGAAAGTGACCCAAACTGAGGCAGAGATGATAGGAATAGACAGATATTAAGGTGGTAATGAAGAAGGGGATGGCAACCCACTCCAGTACTCTCGCCTGGAAAATCCCATGGGCGAAGGAGCGTGGTAGGCTATGGTCCATGGGGTGGCTAAGAGTCCAACACGACTGAGAGACTTCCCTTTCACTTTTCACTTTCATGCATTGGAGAAGGAAATGGCAACCCACTCCAGTGTTCTTGCCTGGAGAAACCCAGGGATGGGGGAGCCTGGTGGGCTGCCGTCTATGGGGTCGCACAGAGTCAGACAAACACGACTGAAGCGACTTAGCAACAGCAACAGCAAAGCTGGTAAATTCATCAAGACATAGATAGCTGTTGAAAAAGGTGAAAGAGAATCAAAGATGACAGAGATTTTTGGCTTGGGCAACTGGGTGAGAGTGGTGCCATTCCTGAAGGTGGGGAATCCTGGATGGGGAACAGAGAATTATAATCTTAGTTAAATCAGTTTATTTTTCTAACCCTCACTCTCCTATTCATATAAGGCAGAAGGGCCGAGGGAATTTATCTAGACTCACTACTTTACTATTACTAAGTCCTTCTAAGATTGGTACCCAGAAACTTACAAAGAGAGGCAAGATAGCAGAATTGCCCTTTTCACTTTTTATTTCCATTTTGTTTTATTATGGTAAAATATATATATATATATGTAACTTTATCATTTTAATAATTTTCAGGTGTACAATTCAGTGGCATTAGCTACTATTAATATCTTACTTTGAGCTGCCATTACAAAATACCACAGGCTCAGGGCTTCTGTGGTGATCCAGTGGTTAAGAATCCACCCTAGAATACGAGGGACACCAGTTCAATTCCTGGTGCAGGATCCCACATGTCTCAGAGCACCTAAGTCCATGAGCCAAAAGTACTGGAGTCCGTGCGCCTGGAGCTCATGCTCTGCAACAAGAGAAGCCACCACAATGAGAAGCCCAAGCACCGCAGCGAAGAGCAACCCTACTGTCCGCAACTGGAGAAAGCCCAAATGCAGCAACGAAGATCCATCATGGCCAAGAACTAACTAAATAAGTCCTCTTTAAAAATCCTTAAAAAATACCATAGGCTGGTGGTTCAAACAACAGAAACTTATTTTCTCACAATTCTGGAGGCTAAACATCCAAGATCAGCATGCCATCATGGTCAGTTTCTGGTGACAGCTCCCTTCGTAGCTTGTAGATGGCTGACTTCCCACTGTGTCCTTACATGGTGGGGAGAGAAAGAGAGCAAACTCCCTGTTGTCCCTTCTTGTTGTTGTTGTTGGTCAGTCGCTCAGTCATGTCCAACTCTTTGCAACCCCATGGACTGTAGCCCACCAGGTCCCTCTGTCCATGGGATTTCCCAGGTAAGAATACTGGAATGGGTTGCTATTTCCTCCTCCAGGGGATCTTCCCAACCTAGGGATTGAACCTGTACCCCCTGCATTGGCAGGCGGATTCTTTTATTATTATTATTTTAATTGAAGGATAATTGCTTTACAGAATTTTGTTGTTTTCTGTCAAACATCAAGATAAAACAATCAAAGGTGTACATATGTCCCCTCCCTCTTGAACCTCCCTCCCATCTCGCTCTCCATCCCACCCCTCTAGGCTGATACAAAGCCCCCGTTTGAGTTCCCTGAATCACAAAGCAAATTCCCATTGGCTATCTCTTTTACATATGGTAATATAAGTTTCCCTGTTACTGTCTCCTTACATCTCACCTTCTCCTCCACGCTGCCCGCCCCCACCCGCTGCCTGACCCTGTGTCCATGAGTCTGTTCTCTGTATCTGTTTCTCCATTGCTGACAGGCAGATTCTTTACCGCTGAGCCACCAGGGAAGCCCCTGTATCCCTTTTTATAGGGGCATTAATCTCATCTTGAGGGTCCTACCCTTAAGACCTCAAAACCTAAAATCTCCCCAAGGCCCCGTCTACAAATGCTATCACATTGAGAGGTTAGGACTTCAATATATGAATAGGGGAATGCATAATTCAGTTCATAGCAACTACATTCACAGTATTTTTCAAACATCACCACCATCTATTTCCAGAACTTTTCCATCAACCCAAGCAGGATCTCTGCATTTATTAAACAGTAACTCTCTAATTCTCCCTTCCCCCAGTCCCTGGTACCTCTATTCTACTTTCTGTCTCTATGAATTTACCTATTCTAAATACCTCATACAATATTTGTCCTTTGGAGTCTGGCTTATTTCACTTAGTGTAATGTTTCACAGTTCAACCCTGCTATAGGATGTATCAGAATTTCATTTCTTTTTAAAGCTGAATAATACTATATTTTATGTATATATCACATTTTCTTTATCCATTCATCCATCAGTGGATATTTATGTTGCTTTCACCTTTGGCTATTGTGAATAATATTGCAATGAACATTGATGTACAAGTATTTGCTGAGTCCCTACTTTCCATTCTGTTGAATTCCACATTAGAGTGGAATTGCTGCATCATATGGTAATTCTATATTTAACTCTTTGAGGAACCACCAAACTGTTTTCCACAGTGGCTACACCATTTTACATTCCCATCAGCAATGCACAGATTTTCCAATTTCTCTACATCCTCATCGACACTTGTTATTTTCCATTTTTTCTTTCTTATATTAGCCTAGCCATCCTAATGGATGTGAAGTGGTATCTCATTGTGGTTTTGATTTGAATTTCCCATTTCACTTTCAAGGCCAGCATGTCTATTACTTGTATTTGTTTTCCAACTTGGTTTGCAAAAGTTTAGGGTGGGGATATCAACAGAGGAGGGAGATGGTAAGAAAATAATGAAAGAGTTATTTCCTGGAAACGATAGACTTCTAATAGTATGTAAAACAAAGAGAAGAGTAAGACAGTCTTGGCTACAATGCAGAATAACATTCTGCAGCTTTAGCAGCTGAAGGATTCCAGATGAGTGACAGTGACAGTCATAACCATATCCAGTAAAGGCAGTGGAAATAGCAACACCAAGTGGAAAGGGCTGGAGCATGAGATGATGAATTTAAATATGAATACCACATGACTATACTTGTTCACAGACACAAGACAAACACCTGTGAAACACCTCTGAGGCTGCCCTGAAGCACCTGGGGATGTGTATTGCAAGGTATGGGCGAGGGCAAAAGAATACATGTCGAGTATTTTTCTCACTGCTATAACACGAATATGCATTAGTTTCTATTTCCTTAGGCTAGATTTCTAAAAGTAGAATTGTTAGGTCAATGTTTTTAAAATTTTACTTTCCAGAATGATTGTAGTGGCAATTTTATATAGTCTTTTATTTATTTTACTTAAATGGAGGGGGTTGACTCAATCCTATTCCTCACTTGCGAAGCCTTTCACATTGCTTTATTTAGTTATTATTCTCTTTTTTCCATATTTTCCAATCTCATCCCGCTTTCTCACCATAGGAAATCGTTCCAGTCTGTTTAGTGTACCTCCTTTTGTCTGAAGATGTCTATTTGTAATGTGTATCATTGTTTTAGACACATATGTTTTTTTCCTTATATAAGTAATAGTATAATTTTTTTCTTTTTTTTTTCCTTGTAGTAACATGTTTTTATGATCTAGTCCACTGCTTATAATTACTGCATTACACTCCATCCACCACATTTTGCCCATAATTTCAGTTATGAACCTGCAAATTATCTCCCAATTCCCCATAACCAAAAACAATACTGCTGTGAATATCTTCATATTTTCCTTCCATACGTGCTCAGTCGGGTCTGACTGTTTGTGACCGCATGGACTATAGTCCACCAGGCTCCTCTGTCCATGGGATTCTCCAGGCAAGAATAATGGACTGGGTTGCCATTTCCTCCTCCAGGGGATCTTTCCGACCCAGAATTTGAACCCATGTCTCCTGTGTCTCCTGCATCTCCTGTGTCCACTGCACTGGCAGATGGATTCTTTACCACTGAGCCACCTGATACCTATATGAATGTCTTTATATGCCATTATTGGGACCTGTGAGAATTTGGGAGGTGTTATATATTCAGTAGCAGAATTGAATATTTTATAGTTTTTTCTCCTTTATATACCTTTGATTTTCATTTTTTGATTATTGATAAGGATAAATTGTGCATGTGTGTGTGTATTTTTAACCACTGTGTACTTCTAGAAGTTTTCTTACCACATCCTTAGTCCTATCCTCCATTGCTTCTTTGAAGGCTAATTTTCTTTGTAATTGATTGTAACACATTGAATAAATGTGATACATGAGTCCACACATGAATTCATAATGATACTCAAAGAGAGAAAGGAGAAAAAAATTCATTTGCCACCAATGGAAATACTATAACACCAACTCCTTTGTCAGGAAATTGATAATTAAAGAGAAAGAATGAAGCATTTAATCTGCCATTTTTGGAAGAAATTAGGCTCAGTCCCAATTGATGAGGGAAAACTCTTCTTTATAGAACAATATCAACTAATAAATGTAGGACTGATAAAATTAGAAAATCACCATTTTGCAATCTCCAATAAGATAATTGATTCAGGCAAGGATCATCAGTGAATGTGAAACTATTAGAAAAAGGAAAAAAGAAAAAAGACCAATCTACCTTTGTATCAATTTCCTCCTACTCACTTGCCCTAGAACACTTCCAATTTGCCTGCTGCTCCCACCATTCTGTTGAAACTGAAATGTTTGAAAGACAACGGTGACTTCTCAATTGCTAACCACAATGGTCTTTCTCATCCTCCATGATCTCTTTATGGTATTTGACATTAGAAGCCATCTTTTTCTTGTAACTCTCTCCTTTCATCCACAAAAGCCTGGTTATCTGTTGCTATACAACCAACTCACTTTGTATTAAATGGTTTAAAATAGTAAGTTATTATTTCTCATGGTTCTGTGGGTGGACTGCGTTCAGTTGGGTGTTTCTCCCCCAGGATCTCTTTCAAGGTTGCAGTCAGATTCTAGCTAGGGCTAGAGTCATCTGTAAGTTCAACTAGGATAGATATTCAAGATGGCTTCCTTAGTCATCTGGTCCCTAATCTGAGATGGCTGAAACAGCTAGGGGTTAGCAGGGTGTCTCTCTTTCCCTCAGTGTGGCTAGCCTGGGCTTCCTAATAGCTAGATGGTCTCAGGATAGATGGGCTTCTTACATACTGCCTGGCTCCCCCTAGAGTTAATATTCCAAGTGTCCCAGGTCAAAACTGCTTCTTATGAGACAACTAATGGTTTCTTTCTCATCCAGTATGTATCATCCATTATGTCCAGCACTGGGCTCTTTAGAGGGAAAAGAACTAAAGATCCTTCCAAAGTGGAGTGTAAAACTCATCCTTATTTTTATTGTTTCGTTTTTAGCTATGTGTTTATCCATATCTAAGCCCAAAACAGTTTTGAAATACTCACTTTATATCAAGTCTTTCCAAAGCATTTTATAAATTAGTTTTCATACAACCAGGAAGTCTTTTCTTTAGTATTGTGCTTCTGCAGTTACTTGATAGTTAATTAAATAACATAATTTCAGTAATAAATATAGCTAACATAAACAGTTTGGGGAACAAGTACCAGAACAGTCTATTGACTCTGAGTGTTCAATATACAAGGGCACAATCAGTGTATTTTACGTAGGGAATGAGAAACATTGGTTAGGCTGGTCAATCAGTTAAAAGGGTTCCTAATTTATCTTTTATTGAACTTTTTGAATTGGAAGTAACAGACACCACATTTAAGAAACATGTAGAATTTATTGGCTTGAGTTGGGGGCTCAAATGGTGTCACCAGCTCCCAATATTTCTCCATCTCTCAGCTGTGCTTGGCACCATGTTCAGTTCAGTCAGTTCAGTCACACAGTCATGACTGACTGTTTGCTAGCCCATGGACTGCAGCACGCCAGGCTTCCCTGTTCATCACCAACTTCTGGAACTTGCTTAAACTCATGTCCTTCGAGTTGGTGATGCCGTCCAACCATTGCATCCTCTGTCAAGAGCCACCAGTTGGCATCATGCAAGATTCCATGTGGGGGCAAGATGGTAATGACGGCTCCTTGTACAGAGGAGAAATCATGTGTTCCTCTCAGCAATCCCACCAACACTCGCTACTTGTCACTGGCTAAGATTGTATGTGCCCACCCCTGAACCAATTTGTGGCCAGGGCAATGTATTAACATGATTGCTTAGGTTCCCTAGAAACCCAACCTAACCCCATGGAATAAGAAAAATTGCCTTCAAATGTTCCAGCATGCAACTATAGAAGTCCATCCCTGCAGGAATGATTGAAGGAAGGACGATGTGCTGCTTGAGGCAAGTATAACCTCTTGTTCCTCCCTGTATTCCCTCCCCAACTAACCAGCACCTTGCCTGTTCTTCTGAATACAGCAGTCATTACTTATGGTGAACTAAAAATCGCATTCATCTTTTTCTTCATTTACTGTGCATCTTAAGGCAATTTATAGAAGACTTGCTCTTGGTGTGCAAAATGCCAGTCCCCATTTGCCTGAAGGTTGTCATCTTTTGATCTCTCATGCTGTCAAAAGGTCTCAAGCACAGGTTTGAATGGAGTTTGGATTGAAAGACCCACAGAACTGAGCTCTTTATAGAATGCTCTGGGTAAAGTCTTTCCTCTCCAGCTCAGGTCTTGCCAGTTGCTTTATAATGCTGGTGAGGCAGTTTTAATTTTGCCTTCTGGGTTTATACTAGAGCCACTTTTAAGGACTCTCCTTGGGTCTTTCCGGTAGTCCTCTTCTCTCCCTTCCCCCTTCCCTTGGTCCCTCCCTTCCCTGCAGCCACAGCTGCCTGGCTCCAGGGCACTCAGACGGCACTGTTGCCTAGGCAACGCAGGAGGGGGCTTCAATCTCCTGTCTCCCCAGAGGGGCTGGGCTGGCCCTAAGCCAGAAAGAAGCAGGGGGCAGGGGACCCAACTGGCCCTATACAGTGTGTGTTGGGAAGTAAACAGACCATTGGTGTGCTGCTACCAGAAGAGATGGGGAATGTCATGGGTGTGATTGTGTTATACAAGCAAACCGCCGAGGATGCTACGGCTGACTGAGAGAACAGGAATGCGACAGGAAAAAAGAAGGCCTGACACATCTTGGCCTGATGCAGTATCAGGGGGTAAAAAGGCTGAGGCTTGGAATAGTTTACTGGAGCTGTGGTAAAAAGTATCACAAACCATTTCTGTATTACAAACAGAAAAGTATTGTCTCACTGTTCTGGAGGCTAGAAGTCCCAAATCAAGGTATTAGATGGACCACTCTCCCTGCAAAACCTGTAAGGGCACCCTTCCTTGCATTTTTCCTAGTTCCATATGTATGAGTGCATGCTAAGTAGCTTCAGTTGTGTCTGATTCTTTGCAACCCTACAGATTGTAACCTGCCAGACTCCTCTCACCATGGGATTCTCCAAGCAAGAGTACTGGAGTGGGTTGCCATGCCTTCCTCCAGGGGATTTTCCCAACCTAGGTATCGAACCTGAATCTCTTGTGTCTCCTGCATTGGCAGGCAGTTTCTTTACATCTAGCGCCATCTTTCTTGGCAATCTTTGGCATTCCTTGGCTTGCAACTCAATAACTCCAACCTCTGCCTTCGTGGTCACATGGCATTCTCCCTGACTGTCTCTTCACGTGGCCATCTTCTCACAGGGACATCAGTTATATTGGGCTAGGAGTCCACTCTACTTCTCTATGACTTCATCGCAATGAATTACATCTGCAACAATGCTGTTCCCAAACAAAGTCACATTCTGAGGTTTGAGGGGTTACGACTTCAACATACATTTTCTTAGGGGACACAATTTAACCTCTCATGACTTCCCCAGACAGGTATAAATGATGAGCTTAGAAGTTCTTGTCTTATAAAACAAAGGCCTAGAAAGGTTATTTGACTGAGCTAAGGAAGAGGTGGGAGACACCAAGCTGAGGAACTTGGCTTTTATTTAGCAGAGAGGAATCATGAAGGGTTTCAGAGCAAGTAGCAGTGTAACCACCTGTGTGACTACCTATGAGACTCGAGATTTTGAGTCCTTAGTTGCTTTTTATTTTTTAGTACCAGTGGAATGAGCCCCTTCTTTCTTCAGTGCACAGTCATATTCCCTGTCTAAATCTCAACCTAATTACGTAGTTGAAGCATGGATAAGCCTCCAAAGTGAATAGCACACAGTTTGAGACGCGCACTTTTGGTCTTCTTCCCTGGTGGTTCAGCCTGCAATGCAGGAGATTGGGGTTCAATCCCTGGGTTGGGAAGATCCCCTGGAGAAGGGTAAGGCTACCCACTCCAGTATTCTGGCCTGAAGAATTCCATGGACTATGCAATCCATGGGGTTACAGAGAGTGGGACACAACTGAGTGACTTTCACTTGGCACAATTCAGAAATAAGAGTGCCATTTGCCAACCATGTCAGCCTCGATTGCCTGATAGTCAAATGAAGATAATAAGAGTATCTATCTCATAATATATATCATGCATGCATGCATGCTAAGTTGCTTCATTTGTGTCTGACTCTATTCGACCCTATGGACTGTAGCCCACTGAGATCCTCTGTCCATGGGGTTTTCCAGGCAAGAGTACTGGAGTAGGTTCCCATGCCCTGCTATAAGAGATTTCCTGACCCAGGGATCAAATCTAAGTCTTCTGTGTCTCTTGCATTGTGGGTGGATTCTTTCCCCAGTGAGCTACCTGCGAAGCCCAATAAATATATTTACATATATTTGTAATCATATCGTAGAAGAATGTCTGGCAAAGTAGGAACTCAATAAATGTTCACAATTATGCAAAAATGGACAGATCATTTGGTGAAGAAAGGCAGGAAAACAATTTTTAGTAGTGCTGGTTGTAGACTTTAGGACCTGGAACTACCATTCCTTCTCTCTTCCAAGAATAACAGTTTCCCAGTGTTCTTGCCTGGAGAATCCCAGAGATGGGGGAGCCTGGTGGGCTGCCGTCTACAGGGTCGCACAGAGTCGGACATGAGTGAAGCGACTTAGCAGCAGCAGCAGCATGTCTACACAGCACTTTTCAGGTTTCAGAGTACTCTGCATTCATTCTCTTCCTGTGTAATCTTTGTGACAATCTTGTGAGACAATCAGGGCTTCCATTTTGCAGATGAGAAACTGAGACCAAGATGGAATAAATCAGCTGCTTTTATCTTTTTTTCTTCTGGTACATTTTGAGAGATGATGCTTTCAGGTGCACACACTTCCCACTGTAATTCTTGCCATATCTTTATCCCTTTCTCACCTATTGTAAAGTATTTTATGTTACACAGCCTTAAAAGAAGGGTAATAAGAACTATATGCAATTCATTTGATACATTATTGATGAAAAAATCAGATTGCCAATTTACTACTTACTGTAATATTCTATGTATGTTTACAC
>SJYV01050945.1:545275-575048 GCA_006410875.1 Neotragus pygmaeus
TTTCTCATCCTCCATGATCTCTTTATGGTATTTGACATTAGAAGCCATCTTTTTCTTGTAACTCTCTCCTTTCATCCACAAAAGCCTGGTTATCTGTTGCTATACAACCAACTCACTTTGTATTAAATGGTTTAAAATAGTAAGTTATTATTTCTCATGGTTCTGTGGGTGGACTGCGTTCAGTTGGGTGTTTCTCCCCCAGGATCTCTTTCAAGGTTGCAGTCAGATTCTAGCTAGGGCTAGAGTCATCTGTAAGTTCAACTAGGATAGATATTCAAGATGGCTTCCTTAGTCATCTGGTCCCTAATCTGAGATGGCTGAAACAGCTAGGGGTTAGCAGGGTGTCTCTCTTTCCCTCAGTGTGGCTAGCCTGGGCTTCCTAATAGCTAGATGGTCTCAGGATAGATGGGCTTCTTACATACTGCCTGGCTCCCCCTAGAGTTAATATTCCAAGTGTCCCAGGTCAAAACTGCTTCTTATGAGACAACTAATGGTTTCTTTCTCATCCAGTATGTATCATCCATTATGTCCAGCACTGGGCTCTTTAGAGGGAAAAGAACTAAAGATCCTTCCAAAGTGGAGTGTAAAACTCATCCTTATTTTTATTGTTTCGTTTTTAGCTATGTGTTTATCCATATCTAAGCCCAAAACAGTTTTGAAATACTCACTTTATATCAAGTCTTTCCAAAGCATTTTATAAATTAGTTTTCATACAACCAGGAAGTCTTTTCTTTAGTATTGTGCTTCTGCAGTTACTTGATAGTTAATTAAATAACATAATTTCAGTAATAAATATAGCTAACATAAACAGTTTGGGGAACAAGTACCAGAACAGTCTATTGACTCTGAGTGTTCAATATACAAGGGCACAAATCAGTGTATTTTACGTAGGGAATGAGAAACATTGGTTAGGCTGGTCAATCAGTTAAAAGGGTTCCTAATTTATCTTTTATTGAACTTTTTGAATTGGAAGTAACAGACACCACATTTAAGAAACATGTAGAATTTATTGGCTTGAGTTGGGGGCTCAAATGGTGTCACCAGCTCCCAATATTTCTCCATCTCTCAGCTGTGCTTGGCACCATGTTCAGTTCAGTCAGTTCAGTCACACAGTCATGACTGACTGTTTGCTAGCCCATGGACTGCAGCACGCCAGGCTTCCCTGTTCATCACCAACTTCTGGAACTTGCTTAAACTCATGTCCTTCGAGTTGGTGATGCCGTCCAACCATTGCATCCTCTGTCAAGAGCCACCAGTTGGCATCATGCAAGATTCCATGTGGGGGCAAGATGGTAATGACGGCTCCTTGTACAGAGGAGAAATCATGTGTTCCTCTCAGCAATCCCACCAACACTCGCTACTTGTCACTGGCTAAGATTGTATGTGCCCACCCCTGAACCAATTTGTGGCCAGGGCAATGTATTAACATGATTGCTTAGGTTCCCTAGAAACCCAACCTAACCCCATGGAATAAGAAAAATTGCCTTCAAATGTTCCAGCATGCAACTATAGAAGTCCATCCCTGCAGGAATGATTGAAGGAAGGACGATGTGCTGCTTGAGGCAAGTATAACCTCTTGTTCCTCCCTGTATTCCCTCCCCAACTAACCAGCACCTTGCCTGTTCTTCTGAATACAGCAGTCATTACTTATGGTGAACTAAAATCGCATTCATCTTTTTCTTCATTTACTGTGCATCTTAAGGCAATTTATAGAAGACTTGCTCTTGGTGTGCAAAATGCCAGTCCCCATTTGCCTGAAGGTTGTCATCTTTTGATCTCTCATGCTGTCAAAAGGTCTCAAGCACAGGTTTGAATGGAGTTTGGATTGAAAGACCCACAGAACTGAGCTCTTTATAGAATGCTCTGGGTAAAGTCTTTCCTCTCCAGCTCAGGTCTTGCCAGTTGCTTTATAATGCTGGTGAGGCAGTTTTAATTTTGCCTTCTGGGTTTATACTAGAGCCACTTTTAAGGACTCTCCTTGGGTCTTTCCGGTAGTCCTCTTCTCTCCCTTCCCCCTTCCCTTGGTCCCTCCCTTCCCTGCAGCCACAGCTGCCTGGCTCCAGGGCACTCAGACGGCACTGTTGCCTAGGCAACGCAGGAGGGGGCTTCAATCTCCTGTCTCCCCAGAGGGGCTGGGCTGGCCCTAAGCCAGAAAGAAGCAGGGGGCAGGGGACCCAACTGGCCCTATACAGTGTGTGTTGGGAAGTAAACAGACCATTGGTGTGCTGCTACCAGAAGAGATGGGGAATGTCATGGGTGTGATTGTGTTATACAAGCAAACCGCCGAGGATGCTACGGCTGACTGAGAGAACAGGAATGCGACAGGAAAAAAGAAGGCCTGACACATCTTGGCCTGATGCAGTATCAGGGGGTAAAAAGGCTGAGGCTTGGAATAGTTTACTGGAGCTGTGGTAAAAAGTATCACAAACCATTTCTGTATTACAAACAGAAAAGTATTGTCTCACTGTTCTGGAGGCTAGAAGTCCCAAATCAAGGTATTAGATGGACCACTCTCCCTGCAAAACCTGTAAGGGCACCCTTCCTTGCATTTTTCCTAGTTCCATATGTATGAGTGCATGCTAAGTAGCTTCAGTTGTGTCTGATTCTTTGCAACCCTACAGATTGTAACCTGCCAGACTCCTCTCACCATGGGATTCTCCAAGCAAGAGTACTGGAGTGGGTTGCCATGCCTTCCTCCAGGGGATTTTCCCAACCTAGGTATCGAACCTGAATCTCTTGTGTCTCCTGCATTGGCAGGCAGTTTCTTTACATCTAGCGCCATCTTTCTTGGCAATCTTTGGCATTCCTTGGCTTGCAACTCAATAACTCCAACCTCTGCCTTCGTGGTCACATGGCATTCTCCCTGACTGTCTCTTCACGTGGCCATCTTCTCACAGGGACATCAGTTATATTGGGCTAGGAGTCCACTCTACTTCTCTATGACTTCATCGCAATGAATTACATCTGCAACAATGCTGTTCCCAAACAAAGTCACATTCTGAGGTTTGAGGGGTTACGACTTCAACATACATTTTCTTAGGGGACACAATTTAACCTCTCATGACTTCCCCAGACAGGTATAAATGATGAGCTTAGTAGTTCTTGTCTTATAAAACAAAGGCCTAGAAAGGTTATTTGACTGAGCTAAGGAAGAGGTGGGAGACACCAAGCTGAGGAACTTGGCTTTTATTTAGCAGAGAGGAATCATGAAGGGTTTCAGAGCAAGTAGCAGTGTAACCACCTGTGTGACTACCTATGAGACTCGAGATTTTGAGTCCTTAGTTGCTTTTTATTTTTTAGTACCAGTGGAATGAGCCCCTTCTTTCTTCAGTGCACAGTCATATTCCCTGTCTAAATCTCAACCTAATTACGTAGTTGAAGCATGGATAAGCCTCCAAAGTGAATAGCACACAGTTTGAGACGCGCACTTTTGGTCTTCTTCCCTGGTGGTTCAGCCTGCAATGCAGGAGATTGGGGTTCAATCCCTGGGTTGGGAAGATCCCCTGGAGAAGGGTAAGGCTACCCACTCCAGTATTCTGGCCTGAAGAATTCCATGGACTATGCAATCCATGGGGTTACAGAGAGTGGGACACAACTGAGTGACTTTCACTTGGCACAATTCAGAAATAAGAGTGCCATTTGCCAACCATGTCAGCCTCGATTGCCTGATAGTCAAATGAAGATAATAAGAGTATCTATCTCATAATATATATCATGCATGCATGCATGCTAAGTTGCTTCATTTGTGTCTGACTCTATTCGACCCTATGGACTGTAGCCCACTGAGATCCTCTGTCCATGGGGTTTTCCAGGCAAGAGTACTGGAGTAGGTTCCCATGCCCTGCTATAAGAGATTTCCTGACCCAGGGATCAAATCTAAGTCTTCTGTGTCTCTTGCATTGTGGGTGGATTCTTTCCCCAGTGAGCTACCTGCGAAGCCCAATAAATATATTTACATATATTTGTAATCATATCGTAGAAGAATGTCTGGCAAAGTAGGAACTCAATAAATGTTCACAATTATGCAAAAATGGACAGATCATTTGGTGAAGAAAGGCAGGAAAACAATTTTTAGTAGTGCTGGTTGTAGACTTTAGGACCTGGAACTACCATTCCTTCTCTCTTCCAAGAATAACAGTTTCCCAGTGTTCTTGCCTGGAGAATCCCAGAGATGGGGGAGCCTGGTGGGCTGCCGTCTACAGGGTCGCACAGAGTCGGACATGAGTGAAGCGACTTAGCAGCAGCAGCAGCATGTCTACACAGCACTTTTCAGGTTTCAGAGTACTCTGCATTCATTCTCTTCCTGTGTAATCTTTGTGACAATCTTGTGAGACAATCAGGGCTTCCATTTTGCAGATGAGAAACTGAGACCAAGATGGAATAAATCAGCTGCTTTTATCTTTTTTTCTTCTGGTACATTTTGAGAGATGATGCTTTCAGGTGCACACACTTCCCACTGTAATTCTTGCCATATCTTTATCCCTTTCTCACCTATTGTAAAGTATTTTATGTTACACAGCCTTAAAAGAAGGGTAATAAGAACTATATGCAATTCATTTGATACATTATTGATGAAAAAATCAGATTGCCAATTTACTACTTACTGTAATATTCTATGTATGTTTACACGTATCAAGTTATCAGTGAGTCCATATAGGAGAGAGTTCACAGTGGTTAACTCTAATTGAGGAGTAAAATGTGGGCAGAGTGAATGGAGGGAGCATTCACTTTTACTTTATATAATTTTAAAATAATTTGTATTATTTTTATAATGAAAGCCTAATTTCATTTTGAAAATATTCAGTATGCAAAGCAACGTTATTATATGCATACCTTGAAACTGCTCTAATTTTCTTCAAGGAAATCATTCATGAATATGCATAGGCTATCTCTGGAAGGGTATTTAAAAAACTGATGACAGTAGTTGCCTCTCAAGAGGAGGAATGAGGGACCAGTGTTTGGACTCAGGGATGAGAGGAAAATGGACTTTTCACTGTATACTCTTCTATACAATTTAATTTGTTTTTCAACCAAATGCACGTATTATGAATTCAAATGAATTAAGAGAAACTTACTAAAAGCTTCAGTGATTTACAATTACCAGTGAATAATTGGTAACTCGCCTCAGGACCAATTACCACACACCTGTGCTTCCTCCAGGGTTAGATACTGAGCAGAGTGTTGAGATCCAAGCTCAGGGCTCCCGATACCAAGTCTGTGGCTGTTTATACACCAGGAGGAAAAGGGGACAACGGAGGATGAGATGGTTGGATGACATCACCGACTCAATGGACATTCAGGAGTTAGTGATGGACAGGGAAGCCTGATGTGCTACAGTCCATGGGCTGCGAAGAATCAGACACGACTGAGCGACTAAACTGAACTGGTTGCTTTAAGGGCTGCACCCTGCCATTCCTCAAACCCTAAGGCCCAACCCCCAGGCTCCAGAAACCATGGCAGTAACATCACAGTTATCATGGCAGAAGAGTCAGGACTGTGAAGTTAACTCCCCAGCTAGTCTTTACCAATCACACTTCTATATTGTTTCTTTTTTTCACAATGAGAAATAACTCACGTGGGATAAAATGTGCACGTATTAAATGTTCATCTCAGTGAATTTTTAAATGTGTTCAACTGTGTACCATCCCAGTTCAAAATAAACACCATACCACCTTTCTAGAAGGCGCCTCCTGCTCATGCCAATCCCTAAATGTAACCCCTATTCTGGCTCCTAGCCACCATAGATTAATTTTGTCTGTTTTTGAACTTCACACAAATGGACTCATAAAATTTCTACTCTTTGGTGTCTAGCTTCTTTTGCTTAACACTGTTTTGTGAGACCTATCCACATGGTAGGTAGCAGCTGTTTGTTCATTCCAGGAATGAAAGTGCTGAACCACAGGGTATACACACACCTAACTTTATATATACTGACAAACAGCTGTGGGGTGTTGTACAGTTTATACTCCTACCAGTAATATGAGAATGTTTTAGGTGTTCCACATCCTCCCCAACACTTGATATCATCAGTTCTTTTAATATAAGCTATTTTGATGGGGGTCACTGACTCTATCTTGATCTCACCTCACCCTCCCAGCCTCGGTACTCTGGTTCCCTTTCTGCTCAGTCATCTGGTCTAACCACCCCTCAGTGGACTTTTCTGACTCCTGATCAATGCGTCCAGGCCTTCTTTCCTGGAAGAGAGCCCTCTCCTGCTATAAGCCCCGCTATGGGTTGAATCATAGTGGTTATCACAAACAAATCTGATCTCTGCTACAGGCTGAGACCTAATTCTGGTACAGTCTGAGCCCTAATGTTGATCACAGACAGGTCTCTTCCCTGATCACAGACTACACGCATAGCCCAGCACAGACTGAGCTCTAATCACAGCTACACGGTGAATCCTGATACCAATCACAGTCTGAGCCATGACCCCAGTAGCAGACCAACCTCTAATGTCAGATGTGGCCTGAGCCCTGAACCTACTCAGACTAACCTGACCCAAACTCAGACTGATAAATAAAAATAGATCGAGCACAGCGTTAGAAATTACAGTTGACATTTGAACAACACAGGTTTGAGCTGCACAGATCTTATGGCATATTTTTTCTCAAATACCGTAGGATCCACTGTTTGTTGAATGCATGGTTAGTTGAATCAGATTCACTGTTTGTTGAATGAGTGGTTAGTTGAATCAGTTGTGGAACCACAGATATGAAGTAATTGGGAATATGAAGGAGTCCCTGGTATGAAGGAACCCCAGGTAAGAAGCACTGACTATAAATTATAGAGGGATTTTCAATTGTGTAGTGGGTGGGCACTCCTAACTATGTTGCTCCCGGGTCAACTGTATTAGAGAAAGTGAAATTATAAGAAAAAAATGCTTTGTGAAATGGGTTACCACCTCTATGGTCTCTTCTTGGTTCACCTCAAATTTTAACTGTAACTAAATTTTGCTAAGTTAGGGAAAAAGACTATAACCAACCTCACCCTGATGTGTTGTAAGGAACAGGCTAGAAGCGGGGGAGTGTGGCTCAAGGAAGCCTAAAGCTGAGCTAGCCCTGCAGATGGTGGAAAGACCAGCAACCTTCTTCCTGTCCTCACAAGATGGCAGGTTTATTTTAAGGCTGTTTTTAACAGCTTAAAAAAATGGATTCAGAGAACACTGGGGGAAGCCTCTGATTTTTGGGCTTCTGCCATGGTAGCATTTTTTTTTTTTTTTAAACAATGGTATTTGACTCCTAGTGAGTTTTGTTCCTTCATTGCATTCTGATCATATTGTCTTTCACATTCCCCTCCCTGCAGTGGCTGTTGGGAAGGAAAAAGGAACCAGAACTTTCAAGAATGAATGCTTAGAGGTTCTGTTTGCTGTTTGTCTGCTAAGAACAACAAGCTAAGAACATAAGCAGCAAGCTAAGAACATAATTTTCACTTTTCATGCCCTTGAGAAAAATTTTGATTTCACCCTTAACACTAGGCAAAGTACCCTTAATGGACTGTGTTCTGTAAAGGATGGGTGCTAAGTCTGCAAAGTGGACTTTCACAAATGTTTTTTCTCCTGGACAAAAATTCTAATTGGTTTGAGATTTATTATTTTTTACACATAAACTGGATAAGGAGCCTTGTGGTACTACAGACAGGCACTGGGCTGGGAGTCAGGAAACCTAAACGCTTCTGCCACCATTTGTGAGGTTGTGCAAATCCCTCTCTCTCCCTAAGCTTTCTCTCACCATCGATAATAATAAAGTTTAAATGTAGCTGTTTATAATATCTTTTATATACTTCATTGATTTAATCCTTACGGCAATCTTATAAAGATGAGAACTATTATTATTCTCATTTTACAAATGAGGTAGCAGGTGTTTAACGGAAATTAAGACTTGCCCGATATAACACAGAAGTCAAGTAGTTTTATTATTTAGTCAGGCAGTTTGCTGTTATTTATCGTTAATTTGCTCATTGACAAACATCTATTAAGCACCTTTATGTGCCAGATACTGTTTTAAACTCAAGGAAAGGGGACATTTTCAGACCTAATCTGAACTTGCTGGGTTTTCTATAAGGGTTAATATGTATAAAGGGGGGTATGAATAGAGAATTTACTTTCTCCTTCTCTTAGGACCAATTTAGGCTAACTTTATAGCTCTATACCCCTGGAAATGTAATAAAGGTGAAATGTCAGCTATAGTATTAGGCAGCATTGATTATGGTAAAAATAACCCCTGGTTGGTGAAATGCATCTGGGCCAGGATATATAAGTACCTGACGCGAAGCCAAGGCTTTGGGCCTTCCTAAGCACAGTGACTCTTGTAACTAGGTTCATCTCCCACAGAGAACCTGAAAGATATGCCTGTGGGACACAAGATATTGATTCCTACTTGGGACAGGGTATTTCTTTAAAAAAAAAGATTATCTAGTTATTATTTTTGGCTGCACTGGTCTTTTTGCTGAGCCTAAGCTTTCTCTGGTTGCGGCGAGCAGGGTTGTGTGTGGGTTTCTCATTGCAGTGGCTCCTCTTATTGCAGAGCACGGGCTCTTGGGCACGTGGGCATCAGAAGTTGTGTCATGTGAGCTCAGCAGTTACATCTCTCGGGCTCTAGAGCACAGGCTCAGTAGTTCTGACGCATAGGCTTAGTTGCCTGCGGAATGTGGAATCTTCCCAGAGCAGGGATTGAACCTGTCTCCCCTGCAATGGCAGGCAGACTCTTAGCCACTGGATTACCAGGGAAGTCCAGGGACAAGGACATTTCTAAGCTAAAGTTGTCACAACATTCACTGATGTGATTTTTGTCTCCTTTGGCCTGGGGGACTGGATTACTGGGTAACTCCAGGAACTCCTGATGAAGAGAAGTACCAGGTGCTGTCTTGTCGGCATGCTGTTTCTTATCCAGGCCCATGGTAAATTAATCTGATGCCAAGCGAGTGTAACTGAGTGAAGCTAAATTTCTAGTCGAACCCAAAGAGCATCTGACGATGGGACATTTCAGGAACAAAACCAGGTCATGGAGATAGGAGTCCGATCTTGTTTTTTTTTCTGACTTTAGAGCCATGGTTCTCAATCTTGACCACATTCTAGACTCAGAAAAAAATTATTTTATTTTATTCATTTATTTTTGGCTGTGCTGGATCTTTGTTGTTGTGTGGGCTTTTTTCTAGTTGTGGTGAGTGGGGGCTACTCTCTAGTGTGGGCTTCTCATTGTGCTGGCGTCTCTCGTTGCAGAGCATGGGCTCTAGGCAAGCAGACTTTAGTAATTGTGGCACGTGGGTTCAGCAGTTGTGGCACACAGGCTTAGTTGCTCTGCAGCACATGGGATCTTCCCGGATCAGGGATCCAACCCATGTCTCCCGAACTGACAGATGAATTCTTTACTGCTGAGCCACCAGGGAAGCCCACAGAGGAAACTTCTAGGGAGCAATAAATATTCTATGTCTTGGTCTGTGGTGGTTACATGAGTGAGTGTATATATTCATAAAATATGTGAACCAAAGTTAACCCAGGAATTCAGAAACAGAACGATAAGCTAGACTCAAAGCTGGGTGGGATGTTTAACAGGAGATCAGGCAAATTTGAGGCCTTGGGTTAGAGGCTATATCTTCTAGAAAAGCTCCCACTGATTCTGCAGGGTAGAGAATGCAAGCCCCACGGTACAGTGTGTGAATAGTGTTTTGATCAGAGAGACCCAAGGCTTTGAAGAGAGGAGAAATAAGGGTACCTGACCTAGATGACCAACTCCCAAGGAAACAGGGAAGCAGCGTCTAGGGCTGGAACCAAAAGGCAAACCTCCATCGTGCCAGGCACTGTTTGTAGAAAACACAGGGAGCTAATAGCTTATGAATATCAAGTAACAGCTTTTACTCTTAATGGTGTTTTACTTTTCATGTGTCTCTCTTTTTCCCCCATCTATTTTGTAAGAGTTTTAATTGCAAAGAAATTTAATAGCATAATTTATAAGGCCTCATGTCAGTCAATTTGGAGCCCAGACAGTACCTGAAATTAAGTCGTGCCTGTGGTTGTAATGGATTCATTCATTCCTGGCTTCAGGCTGGGACAAAACTGCTGTAAAACCAAACTGAGGGATTTGCACAGTGGTCCAGTTGTTAAGACTCTGAGCTCCCAATGCAGGGACCCAGGTTCAATCCCTGATTAGGCCACAACTAAAGATCCCTCATGCTGCAACAGAGAAACCATGTACTGCATGCAAGGAAGACCTAGAGCAGCCAAAAATTCAAACAAAACAAAAAAGGTAAAGAATTGCTAAAAATTATGTTAAAAAAAATTAAAAGGGAGAATCCAGGAGTCATGTCTTATGAGAAATGATCCTGGCAAAGTAAAGATATGGGGGAAGAGGACAGAACACGAGAAGTGTCTCCAGATTTCTAAATTGTTGCCATGAAAGGAAAAGGTCAACCTGCTCAGGATGACTCAGAGAGGAACCAGGACGAGTGAGTGGAAGTTCTGAGAAATAGAGTGCAGTGAGGAGAACCTTCCTTGAAGAATTAGAGGCCTCACAATTTTTCCCAAATGAAATTTATTTATGCACATTTTAATTTACTGTGCTAGGCTCTGGGATACAGGCAACATGACCCCCAAGGTCCCTTATGGAGTTTACTAAATGTATCAGAGACTGAAGACTGCCTATCTAATATTTCCTCTCCTCGTCTCCCTTACTGACAAAATTCTAATTTTGTTGTGGACTTTAATATGTCCAGCCCAAATATTACATTGTCCAATCTCTCCTGTGGCTAGGGATGACCAGTGAGATGTGGATGGAAGTTGCAGGTGAACTTCTAGGATATCACCTTAAAAGAGGCTCACTTAGATAACACATTGATAACTTTATCACCCTCTTCTTTTTCTGCCTAGAAGATGGCTGAAGTTTGAACTGCCATCTTGGGTCCTGAGTTCCCCTTCAGAATTGAATCCACTAAGGACTGTGGAAGAGGAAGACATACAGATGTTGGGTTTCTAATGACTGTGAAGTCTCCATATCAGCTGTGTATTGACTGTCTCTTGACTTCTTTTACAAACTTCTACCTTGTTTTTAAGTTATTTATTTAGGTTTTCTGTTGTACGCAGCCAGTTCTACTGATACACTAAGAAAAACTTTTTTAAAAAACAAAATTGTATAAAAGGACAACTGAGATCCCTTTTAGTTCAAACAGCTGTATATTATGACTTTTATTCTCTGAAGTTCCAATATGGTGTCACCTTTCTATATGAAACTTTTCCAGATTCTTTAAGAAGGTTAAATCTCTCCCTCTTTGGTTCTCCTGCAGCACTTTGTTTACTCTGCTAGGATAACACTGACATAATTGAGTCTTATAACAGGCCCCTGACACACACCTTTGTGATTCCTGCTCATTATTAACTGTATACGGCAGAGTATGAGGACAATGTTTAAATGGGGAGGGCATTTGTGTTGCTGTCCAAGGTCCTGAATCTTCAAGCACACTAGGACATGGTTGTTTTTTCCAGTCTCTGAGACACCAATTCTATCCGACCAACTCACTAAACAATTCTGATGAAGCAAGAAAGAAGCAACAGCAAGAAAAAAACAGGGCAAAAATAGAAAGAAAGAAGTGGACAGAGAAGAGAGGTTGCTCAGAACATTGTTAATGAAAGAAAGCCAGAGAGCAAACAAAAACAGAAAAAAATTTTTTTTTCCTTTTGACAATTTCAAATAATGCCATCAGAGTTTACAAATATTGATAGTTAGGAAGAGTTATATATATGTGTTCTAAGTGATGCAAAGTTGTGCAAATATAGATATGAACGACTATATTTATGCAGACAGAAAAGCAGAACTTCACCTAGGTGGAGATGGCAGGAAGAATGATCTTCACTGTATTTACACCGTGTGCTCATGCTTCTTCTTTTCAACCTTGATAAGTACTTTGTGATTTTTAAAGATAGCACCACACAGGAAGTTGGACCATAACTTATGTTTTACAGTTCCTATGATAGATTAATATTTTTTTCATGGTATACCATATTTTTATTGGTTATTAGCAATGCTATCTCTCACTCAAACTTGGAGAATGGGATATTCTGCCCAGATTCCCTCTCCTCCTTGCAACTTATCCCAATTACTTACCCTCTGTTTGGCTTGGCTAGCCAACTGAGTCCCTCTTATACAATATTTTTACAGTGCTCTTGATTTAAATTCATCCTAGATGTTTAAAAATGCCAGTTAATCCTTTCCACAGCCCATAATATCAGAATAATTATTCTCAATACAATTAAATTCATGTCATGGATCTTTGAGGCTGTTTGTGAACTGAATAGCTGAAACAAAGAATAGTAAATCACAAGTGTCAAGAGTCTGTTCTAATTTACCTATCTCCCAAAATAGCCTATGAAACCTTTAAAATCACGAACCATTTCTTATTCATCATCATATTTTCAACAATATCTAGCACGGTTTCTGACACATAGTAGGGGTTAAAAATATTTCTGTAATAGATGAAAGAATTATTGGAAATATAAGCATTAGTATTGCATTTAAATCATTTATATAGGGTACATTTATGAATAATAGGTCAAAGATACATTAGGGAAAAGAAAGATACATAAAGGAAATCTCAAAATAGTCTTAACTATGGTAAAGTATTAGAAGAACATCCTACATGATATTTCCACTGTATGAAACAATGCATCATTGAAAATTAAGACAGGAAACAGGAATAGTGAAAAAATTCCCTTCACATGTAAGTATCACTCCCATATTGAACCAAAATGATTTAGAGAAATAAATCTGAGAAATAAAAGGGTATTCTGAGACTACCTTTTCTCAGAATATTCTGAGTAAGGGTATTTCTCTTATTCTGAGAAATAAAAGGGTAAGCCCTTCAGTCCCATCTCCTTGCTTTCCCTCAAATTTCTCCCCTCTCTCCTTTCCCTTCTATTCCCATATTCAAACATTTACTGAGATCCTGCCACATTAATGTACTGTGAGGATTCCAGCCCTTGCCTTCAAAGAGTTTACTCTCTAGTCAAGAGGGAGAAAAGTTCACAAATAGCAACCATAGTGATAATATCTGATTCTGAACAATGTCAAATCCACAGTTTTGCCTGGAGCTGTTCTCTTGCCCAAAACAAACCCTATCTTGGAAGATTTACCTGATCTTACCTCCAGAGCAAAGAACAAAGAAAATTCTTTTCCTCAATATCTATTAATAAGTACTCATTTGTATCTGAATGGATTACAATAATAGCAAGGCTTTCCTTTGGGATTAAAAGCCACAGAATGATATCCAAAATGACTAGAACTACTCGAAAAAAGGATCATAGTGACTAAAAGAGGATTTTATAGCTTTTCCAATACAACCACCTTATTTTTTAGATCTGGAAGCTGGAGTCCTTAGAGGTGGGAGGACTGCCGGTAGTCACACAGCAAATCAGTGGCAGTTTACAGCTGGAGCACAGGTTTACAGGCTCCCACCAAATACTCGCTTTATTTTCCACTATTTTTAAAGTTCCCATATTTCATGGCAAATAGATGGGGAAACAGTGGAAACAGTGTCAGACTTTATTTTGGGGGGATCCAAAATCACTGCAGATGGTGACTGCAGCCAGGAAATTAAAAGACACTTACTCCTTGGAAGGAAAGTTATGACCAACCTAGATAGTATATTCAAAAGCAGAGACATTACTTTGCCAACAAAGGTCAGTCTAGTCAAGGCTATGGTTTTTTCAGTGGTCATGTATGGATGTGAGAGTTGGACTGTGAAGAAAGCTGAGTGCCGAAGAATTGATGCTTTTGAACTGTGGTGTTGGAGGAGACTCTTGAGAGTCTGTTGGACTGCAAGGAGATCAAACCAGTCCATCCTAAAGGAGATCAGCCCTGGGTGTCGACTGGAAGGACTGATGCTGAGGTTGAAACTCCAGTACTTTGGCCACCTCATGCAAAGAGTTGACTCATTGGAAAAGACTCTGATGCTGGGAGAGATTGGGGGCAGGAGGAGAAGGGGATGACAGAGGATGAGATGGCTGGATGGCATCATGGACTCGATGGACGTGAGTTTGGGTGAACTTGGGAGTTGGTGATGGACAGGGAGGCCTGATGTGCTGCGATTCATGGGGTCACAAAGAGTCGGACACAACTGAGCAACTGAACTGAACTGAAGGTTTACTCAGGGTCAATGTGTAAAGCCACAGGCTGTACCCCTAACAGCTCTGTCATGACCATGATGCAAATGGCAACAGCCCTGGGTTCACCAATGTGCTCCTGAGACTATTTTAAGTAGTTCAAGACAGATATTTAAAGATACTAATAGATATGCCTTTATTTTAACGTTTCAGTTCAGTTCAGACTCTTTGCGACCCCATGAATTGCAGCACGCCAGGCCTCCCTGTCCATCACCATCTCCCGGAGTTCACTCAGACTCGCTTCCATCGAGTCCGTGATGCCATCCAGCCATCTCATCCTCAGTCGTCCCCTTCTCCTTCTGCCCCCAATCCCTCCCAGCATCAGAGTCTTTTCCAATGAGTCAACTCTTCGCATGAGGTGGCCAAAGTACTGGAGTTTCAGCTTCAGCATCAGTCCTTCCAAAGAAATCCCAGGGTTGATCTCCTTCAGAATGGACTGGTTGGATCTCCTTGCAGTCCAAGGGACTCTCAAGAGTCTTCTCCAACACCACAGGTCAAAAGCATCAATTCTTCAGCGCTCAGCCTTCTTCACAGNGATGAATCTAGAGGAAGGAACAGCACATACAGGGCTTTTGCTTTGGGACAAGCCAACATGGAGCTGCCAGATATTCTGAACTGTTCCTTTATACCTCATGTATTACAGGAAATCAATGATTGCTGGGAGATGAATGAGTAGAGGGCCAGGGGCTATGTTAGAAAAGGGTATAGAATGCTTTCAGAGGTGATGGATATGTTCATTACCTTGATTTTGTTGATAGTTTCATAGGTGTACAGGAATGTCAGATTGTATACTCTAAATATGTACAGTTTATTATATCTCAATAAAGCTGGGGAAAAACTAAATAGTAAATGCAGGGAGAATTGTGAAAAAGCATTTTCTATAATAACATGATTCTATTGTAAAAAAAAAACAACAGTGAGAGTCACCTATAAAATTTATGTATGCACAGATAGCAAATGGAAAAAAATTATTAACTAGTTTGAAAATCTTCAAGATAAAGAGCATCAGTGGATTTTTAAAAAACTCATTTGTTAAAATTATTGTAAGGCTATATCTTGCAAATAGTTTGCAGGAAAAAATTGATTAAAATAAAGGAAAATGGAAATTTACTAGCTAAAGTTTAAGAAAAAGCAGTAGGAGTATATAGTTAAAAGAAGAAATCAAGTTTTGATATACATAACAGAGTCTTAGATCTACATATCACTGTGAGGCATCTTTTTCAGCTAGGACAGCTTCAAAATGAACATTTAAAAAAGCTGACACAAGCATAGATCTTCAAATTTCTATATCATAAATTATTTTTAAGACACTAAAATACATTCAATCATAAGATATTCACTAAAATATTATCATTGGCAAAAAAAAATGCTGTTTTATATACCTAATAGATAAAATAAGGTAAAACTCATTTTTAAAATAATGTTTGGAATAGTACTTTTAATAGATAAAATTTTTTAAAAAATGTCTGACTAATTCCATGGCCAGATATTAACAAAGTCATTTGACCTCAAACATAAGCTATATTCTCCAACCTAGACTTTATTAATAATAAAAATGACATTTTAATCTCAATCAGCCAGTCCTTCTGTCTACATCTCAAATAGTTCTGAACTGTGCAGGGAAAAGGGGAGAGTCATTTATTGACCTCCCAACAGTAGTGACATTTTGCTTGATTTTTGAAGACTGAATAGAAAATTGCCAAGTAAAGATGTGGGAGAGGGCATTACAGGTATTAACAGAAGAAGCATAATCAAAGTTATGGAAGCATTAAAGAACCTGGTGCACCAGGGAAGTGCATGGCAGGAAATTCAGGGTGTATGCTGAAAAGTGTCAGGAAATGAGGCTGTTGAGCCATAGTATTGGGTCTAGATCAATGCTAAACATCTGTGTCTTGAAAGCAGGCCATCATCATATTCTCCATTGACTGTCTGCTGCCTAGAGCAGTGTCTGCTCAGGGGACGGAATAAAGATTGTTTTCTCCTATGTTTAATGAATTTGAATATTTCCATAAGAGGTGGTAGGAAACATTCCCTGTGGATGATGTGCTGCGTGCTGTGCTAAGTCGTTTCAGTTGTGTCCTACTCTGTGACCCTATGGACTACAGCCCAGCCAGCCTCCTCTGTCCATGGGATTCTCTAGCCAAGAATACTGGAGTGGGTAGCCATTCCCTTCTCCAGGAGATCTTCCCGAACCAGGGATCAAACCTGTGTCTCCTGCTCTCCTGCATTAGCAAGTGGTTCTTTACCACTTAATGCCACCTGGCCTGTGGATGATGGGTGAGTTCGATTCTTCAGCCTTTCCTTTTCTGCTGTGAGCTAGCCCATATAAAAAATATGGGCTATAATTTTTTTCTTAAGTTAGCCAGAACTGATTTCTGTTTTTGGCAACGAAAAAATCCTGTCTGGTTCAGCTCCCTCAACATTTCTTCCATGAAGTATATCAAGGATGTCCAAAGTGCTTTCATTAGTGGGCCATAAGTTCAGAAATCTCTGGGCATGTGCCAGTGGCATTTGAATTAATCAATATAGAGGATAAACAGGATCCATATGTGTGCTAGATGAAAGTTAAGTGTGTGTGTTTAAGTCAAGTGTGTGCAACATATGAATGAGCAGAAACATTAAACATAACCTTTAGGAAAAGACAACAGGCAAGTGCAAACAAAAAAGAAAGCAGAATATGCATAATTCATATTACAAAATAAATTCGAGGAAAGAAAAATCTATTTAGATATTTACCAGAGGGAGAGCACTACCTAACAAAGCTTACGGGAATGGGCCAAATCTCTACTTACAGGAAGATTAACAATCTTAAATTTCCTTATTATAGAAATAAGAAGGAGATAGCTGAACTGAGCAATCAAGTTAAGAAACTCGACGAAGAGAAGGGAATACGCAGAATAAGAAAGGTATTTGACTGCACTCAGGTCCATGGCAAGGGGCAGCATAAGGAAGAAGGGCCTCTCAAACGCATAAAATCATATGGCCAGAGGGGTTCAAGACAACCAGAAGAGCTCAGTGTCACAGAAGCAAGGGAGACATAGTTTCAGTGAAGAAGCAATGAGTTGCAAGAAGAAGAGAAACCAACAGCATCAAACGCGAAAAAGAGATCCAATAATAAACTTACTTAAACTTCTACAGAATTTGGCAATTACCAGTAAGAGTTTGTGAGAGTTTCATCTAGCTTCTCACAGAAATAAAAGACTTGAGGAATTTAAAAAGACGTGGAGTTAGTGGTCATTTTTCACACTCGCCATCCAGCATTTTATTAGCCTTCTTACAGTAAGTGGACTCCAATTCTGTTATAGATGACATAGCCCTTCTTATTGGAGCCTTGTGATTCAGATGAAGGTGACATGTCTGGGACTGATGTGGGTTGGATAACCTAACATCATTCCCATCCCTCTTCTTCCTTACCTACCCGCCACCCTATACTCACTTTCCTGATTACTTTTACAGCAAGCAGTGGCAGTGTGATGTGAGACACAAAGGAGCCATAATGTCTGGTCAGACACAGTGACTAGAGCTGGGGCATCTGTCTTTTGAGAAAACGTAGAAAGATCAAGAGAGTCACAGCTCTACCAGCCCTGAATTATTGCCCACTGGATGGACACCAGTAGCTGTATGACTCTAGTCTTTTTATTTTTAATAATCTTTGGGTCACGTCACACGGCTTACAGGATCTTAGTTCCCCAACCAAGTATCGAACCCATGCCCCCTGCACTGGCAGTACAGAGTCTTAGCCTGGAGCACCAGGGAAGTCATGACTCTAGGCTTTTTATGACGTGAGAAATATAAACTCCTGATGTCTGAGAAGTATAACCTCACTTTTCAGTGGGTGGTGTATCAGTCACATTGGAAGAGGAGAGTGTGCAATGAGATAAATAGATGGATGCAGCCATCTTTGGAAAAAACAGTCTGCTGTAGACTCTATCAGTTTCATGTTACAAAAATCCCAAGATTAACTGGTTTAAACAAAGAAGAAATGTATTGACTCACATATGTGAAAACTCCAGGGGTAGGGATGATTTAATCTCTGTTGCAGAAGACTTGTGACTTTGGGTGATGCTGACCTTGCCCCTAGCTCCAGAGGTGGATGTGTGACTCAAGTCTGAGCTGGTTCATATAGAACATGTCCTTGACAACAGTAAATTGTTCAGGGATGGGCACAAGCCAAGTCCTCAGGACAATTAGAGCCAAAGAAACACAATTTCCTGGGTATTTGTGTGAAATATCAGAAAAGCAGACTTTTCTTTTCCTGAAGTAGTTGAGCAAGAGAGGATATGTGGATGGAGGATATGTGGCAGCATCTTGTCATTCTGAGGGGAGATTCTGAGACAAAAGCTAGTACAGAAGATGCTGGGCCCAGAGATGAAGAAAGAGAAACCAGGTTCAGATGACAGTTTAAGATTTAGTCAAGCCTTATCTGGAGTCAGGCCCACCCCTGGAGTTTTCACATATGTGACTCAATAAATTTCTACATTGCTTAAGCCAGTTAGTCTTGGATTTTCTACAACACAAAAGCTAGAGAGTGTAACAGATTGTTTTTCTCAAAGATGGCTGCATCCGTGTATTTATATCCTATTGTACATTCTCTACATGCAATGTGACTGTGTCTGTGTTCCCATCCCTTGAGTCTGGGTGGGGCTTGTGACTGCCCTAACCAGTGGAGTTTGGAATGGTGATGCTGTGTGAAATCCTATGTTAAGGTATAAATAGGAAACGATTCCCCCTCTCTTTCTCTGTTTGCCTCTGCAACTCACCCAACCATACTGTAAGAGAACCTAAGCCACTTGGAGAGGCCATGTGTAGATATTCTTGCCAACAATCCCAGCTAAGGTCTCAGCTGACAGTAAGACTGAATCATTAGACATGAGTGAATGTGCCTTCAACTGATTCCAGCCTCTAGTCTCAACTCAAGATATCAAAGGGCAGAGACAAGCCACTCTGGTGGTACCCTGTCTGATATCCTGACCCACAAAAAAACATGAAAGATAATAAATGATGATCATAGTTTTAATGAAACTGAGTTTGGGGTAATTTGTTCTCCTGTGCAAGATAAACTATTACAGAGTCCTAATTAACAGGGTTAGCATTCTATGAGGGTGGTTTAAGAATAGTGGAAAGAGAAATCAGATTGCAGAGTGTGAGGAATGAATTGGCGATGAGGAAAATGGAGTCAGAGTATAAGCTTCTTGGGAAAATTTCCATGAAAGCATCTCCTGGTACTAAGAAAGGATTAAACAAGTCTGAATCCAAAGTAAACAGCAGCTTTCATGCTTTTGTTCATCATCAGAAGACTAAAGTTATGAGTTTGATAGAATCCAGAAGGAGGAACTTCAGCTAATAAGTTTCATAAATTCCTCTGAATTCAAAAAGGCATTAAGAAGAAATGAAAAGTGAATCAGTGAAACCTTCAAGAAGAAGGCACTTACTTGAGAAGCTCTCTGCTCAAAATCTCCAGCAGACTCCATCACCTATGGTTAAGATCAAGTTCTTCAGCCTGGCATTCAATGGCCATTTCTGTTTCCCAGCCTCTCCTTTACACATCCCAACCTCCAGCAGAACTGCAGAATGCCACTACTTGGTATTCTGATTGCCCCTTCACTGTGCCACCTCTGAGTTCTTGCCCTTATGCGGAGGAAGATTTGGGACCCCAGCCTTGGCCAGAGTGTTATGCAGAGCCTGTGCCCATCCTCACCTCAGCTAAGGTCGAGAAGCCTCCTGAAGAGAGGAACCAATGATATGTGGTCTTAGGGACTCCAGCCTTCTTCTTACATGATTTTTCACTTGAAGTACAATGTATATACAATAAAATGCATGTATCTCAAGTGTACAGTTCTACGAGTTTTGACAACTGTATTCACATGGTAACCACCAGTCCAATGAAGCTTTAGAATTTTTCTATCACTCCAAAAATTTCCCTCATTCTCCTGCCCCTTTCCAGTCAATCTTGTACACTTCCCATCTCGCAGAAAACAACTGCTTTGGTTTCTATTACCATAGATTAGTTTTTTCTCTCTTTGAACCTCATATAAATAGAATCATTCTGTGTCACGCTTCTTTCACTCAACATAATGTTTCTGAGTTTCACCTGTGTTTTTGCGTGCATTAATTTTTCATTCTTTCTTATTGCTGTGTAGTATTCCATTGTACAAATATAGCACAATTTGTTTATCCATTTCCCTGTTGGGGGATATCAGAGTTGCTTGCAGTTTTGGACTATCATGAATAAAGTTACTATGAACATTCTTGAATATTTCTAGCAAATATTTGTTTTGATTTCTTAGGAGTGGAATTGCTGGGTCATGGGATAAGTGAGGGTTTAAGTTTATAAGGAACTGCTAAGCAGTTTATCTAAGTAGTTGTGCCATTTTATGCTCTCATCACCATTGTGTGAGAGTTCCAGTTGCTCTATCCTTGCCAATAATTAGCAATGTTAGTCTTTTGGTATTGTCAGTAGTTGTAAAAGTATATCTCATTTTGGCTTTAAAATGTATTTCCCTGATGACTAAAAATGTTGGGAAACTTCTTGTGTACTTATTCATATACCCTCTTTTGTGAAGTGTCTGTTCAAGTCTTCTGCTATTTTAAAAATTGATTTGTACATGCAGAATTCTTTGTTGCCAAGGTTACGCAAAATCCAGAAGCCCGCCTGGAGTTCACCTGGAGCTGGCACACAGGTTCAAGGCCAGAAAAGTAAGTGTTTATAATCAAAGAATCTGAGTCTACTTAGGAGTTAGACTACAGAGGATCATGTAAGCATTGCAAATTGTGTCTTTTGATATCAGACATTACACAGTGCACCTGGTAAAAGAGAAGAAATTCTGAATATTATGCTACAGTAATGGTTCCTAACTTCATCCCAAGATTCTGGTTCAACGATGGTGGTGTAGCCACGGAATTTGGAGCTGTAAACTTTTTCTAGGTGACTAAAATGCAGCTAAGGTTGAGAATCGCTTCTCCAAAAGGAATGACATTCATTCACTATGGGACATCTTATATGTTACTTTGCTAAACCATCAAGCTCATTTAAACAGACTATTAGGTGTCTTTTTCACATAGGTAAGTTATTCAGAGAAGCTGGAGATGTCTATTCATTTATCAATGTCAGATATCAAACTGCAGATAACGGTTAGTTACTTTTCTTTCCTCGCTTCGTAATTCTCTCAAAAATGCACCTCATCTATAATAATCATGCAAGAATCATGCTTGGAATAAAGTGAGGATTTAGCCCTCAGTTCTAGATACATTCTACACCCAACAGTTAAAGTGAAATGAAAAAGTCAGCTTTATTTCCTGTCCTAAGCTGGTGAACGACAGGGAGGCCTGGCGTTCTGCAGTCCACGGGGTCGCAAACAGTTGGATATGACTGAGCAACTGAACAACAATAAAGCTCAAGTGGACACATCCTGTTACTGAGTCCAAGCTTACTCTGTTCGCTGCCCAACAGGCCAATGAATCCAAGAGATGAAGTGTTGAGGCAAGGAATATGACTTTATTTGGAAAACTGGCTGACCAAGAGGATAGCAGACTAATGTCTCAGAGTAACTAACCATCTTGTCAGGGTCTGGATGCCAGGTTCTTTTATACAGTCAGAGATAAAAGCAATGAAGAACTAAAGTCAAAAGGTAGAATAGAGAGGGAGGGGCAGTGAGGAAGTAAAGTGAAAGGGTCTTCAGTCTTCCAAAGTTTCTCTGGGAATGGCCAGGCTTTGGAAGGGGGGTGTTAATCTCTTCTTTTTGTTGTAGCTGTTCACAGGTGGACAGGGTCAGATTATCTCTCTATGAGCTGAACAAAGACACTTTACAGTCAGGCAGAGGGGCAGGGTCCTCTGAAGCAGGCTATTATATATGATTATAATAACAAAAACAATGAAAANCTTTTTGTTGTAGCTGTTCACAGGTGGACAGGGTCAGATTATCTCTCTATGAGCTGAACAAAGACACTTTACAGTCAGGCAGAGGGGCAGGGTCCTCTGAAGCAGGCTATTATATATGATTATAATAACAAAAACAATGAAAAGCAAGTCAAAAAAACAATTTTGGACATGAAGTCAGAACTGGCTTCTCTGCAACAATCCCATGTATTTGTAACTTACTATCAAGTTCAAGTTCCATCCCTAAAAAAGCCAGATTTCAAATTTGGGAAATGTTGTGCAGAAGTTATGATATAAGGTTAGTGGTCAGCAAATTATGGCCAGTAGGCCAAGTTCTTCCCATGGCCTAAATCCAATCCAATGCCTGTTTTTGTAAAGTCTATGAGCTAAGAATGATTTTTACGATTTTAAATTATTAAAAAAAAAAACAAAAACTCAAAATGAGACTACTAAGGAGACATGACTTTGATTTTTGATCCAGGAAGATCCTACATGCTGCAGAGCAACTAAACCCGTGCATCACAACTACTGAGTTGTGAGTAGTCTGTGCACTACTTGTGCTCCAGACCCCAGCAGCTGCAACTACTGAGCCCACGTGCTGCAGCAACTACCGAAGCTCACGTACCCTGGAGCCCATGCTCCGCAACAAGAGAGGCCAGTGCAATGAGAAACTTGGGTGGTAGAACTAGAGCGTAGACCCGGGTCTTGCAACTAGAGAAAAGCCTGTGCAACAACGAAGACCCAGCGCAGCCAAAAATAAATAAAATTATATTAAAAAAGAATTAATCAAGTTCCATAGTTTTTTGAAATGTAAAATCACAACTGTTCATCTATGTAGTGTTAATGGCTGCTTTTGCACTCCAATAGCAGAACTGAGTAATTACAACAGAAACTGGGGAGCCCGCAGAGCCTAAATACTTATTATCTGGCCTTTTACAGAAGAAATCTACTGATTCTTGGTCTAGATAAAGATTCTCTGGATGGAAGAGGAGGACAGCTGGAGAAGTGAGAAAAGTGTAGACTTTTTGGGTCTTTCACAAAGAGTGACCCGAGTCTCCCTACCTCCCCGTTAGACCAAACCTGGGGAGGTAAGGAGTAAAGAGTAGCAAATAACAGAACTTTCAGTTTGGGTAATCTGAATGCAGAGGGTTGACTCCATTACAGGTTAGAGCCCCAGAAAGGGGTAAAAGTAGAGGATAAGTCACTGCATAGTAAGTCCAGGCCCCTGTTTCTCAAAGCCTTATCTTCATATGTGTAGCATCAACATCTCCTGGAAGCTTGTTCGAATTGTAAATTCTTCAGCCTTACTCTAGACCCACTGACTCAGAAGCCCTTCTGATGGTGCTAAAGCACCAAAGAATTTGAGAAGCTAGGTAGGCAGGGCTTCAGCCAGCAGTTCAATGTACCTGTGACTCTGCATGGCCTTGAGATGCTGACTGATCCCCATGGACCTGAGAGGGGCACAGAGGTAGCTTGAAGGAGAGTTGAGTTCAAAGTTACATGATTGGGATCAAAGGAAGATGTGATAGCAAACATGGGACAAGTACTGAAGCTCAGCTGGGGAGAAACACATCTCAGTGATGGCAACATTTAGAAAAGGAAAGATACAGGATTCCCAGGTGACAGAGTGGCTTTTGCCAAACAACAGAAAAAAACAGAACTTATGTCCAGAAAAAATAAATTCCTTTTCTTCTCTAAGCCTTACTGAGGTATAACTGACAAATAAAAATTATATATATTTAAGGTATATAATGTGATAATTTGATTTATGTATTCAGTGTAAAACAATTACCACAATTAAGTTAATTAACCCATTCATCACCTCACATAGTCACTTTTTTTTTGGTTCTGGTAAGAACACTTAAAAGCTACTCAACAGATTTCAAATATACAATATAGTAATATAGTGCGTGTGTGCGTGCTAAGTTGCTTCAGTCATGTCCAACTTTTTGCAACCCTATGAACTGTAGCCCACCAGGATTCTCCAGGCAAGAATAGTGGAGTTGGTTGCCAAGCCCTCCTCATAGTATTACAGTATTATTAGCTATAGTCACCATGTTGTAGAGTAGACTGCCATAACTTACTCATCTTACTCATCAGTTATGAAAGTTAGTACCCTTTGACCAATATCTCCCCATTTTCTCTATCCCCAGCCCCTGGCAGCAGCCATTCAACTCTCTTCTTCTCTGAGCTGAACTTTTTAGATTTCAGCAGAAATGAGGTCATACAGTACTCGTCTTTCCGTGTCTGGCTCTTTTCACTACGCATATGTCTTCCAGGTTCATCCATGTTGTCACGAATGGCAGGATTTCTTCCTTTTTATGGATGAATAATACTTCCTTTTATAGAGTGGACTTGAACAATGCATATGTTAAGGACACCAACTCTCTTGCTGTTGAGAACATGCATATAGCTTTCCAGTCAGCCCTCCTTGTGAGTCCATTCAGATTCAATCAACCACATATCAGGTAGTACTGTGATTGTTGTTGCTTAGTCGCTCAGTTCTGTCCAACTCTTTAGCAACCCCTCTTTAGTGACACCATTGATCGGAGCCCACCAGGCTCCTCTGTCCTTGGAATTTCCCAGGCAAGAATAATAGAGTGTGCTGCCATTTCCTTCCCAACCCAGGGATTGAACCCACCTCTCCTGCATTGGCAGGTGGATTCTTTACCACTGAACCACCAGGAAAGTCCAGTACCATGGAACATATTTATTAAAAAAAAGAATCTAAGTTTAGGGGTTAACTTATATGTATAAATAAACATATATGTATATATCTCACATTTTCTTTATTCATTTGTCTGTTGACCTGTGTCTTTTTAAAAATCACAAGAGAAAAAGAATCAGAAAAATCATAAATATTAAAACTGGTTCCATATCTTGAGTATTGTGAATAATGCTACAATGAACATAGGACTGTAGATATCACTTTTAGATCCTGATTTCAATTTTTTGACTATATACTCAGAAGTGGGATTACTGGATCATATGGTAATTCTATTATTAATTAATTATTTTTAATTATTTTAATTAATTAGTTATTTTAATTATTTTTTCCCTACACAGCTTGAGGGATCTTAGTTCCCTACTATTGATTGAGCCTGGGCCCCTGCAGTGAAAGTGCNCGGTGGCGAGGTTGGGATTTGATGTCTACACTGTTTCTTTAACACTTCTGTACCTTGCTACATTCTCTTTAGGTTTGTGCTGGAGTCACCTGTACTTGCTGTCCTCCCCCTCCCCCAATTTAGAGCTCTGCCAATTCTTTTCCAGCTCCCCTCCCACCCTCTCCTCCATTCTCTCTCCATCCATCCCTGCCCCAGGAAGCTGGTTTCTGTGGATTTTATCACCAGGCTGGTTTCCAATGGCTTCCAATTGAATTCACCCCAATTTATTCTTCGTGCTTCTCACCCACCTCACGGTTTCCAAGGGCTGCTGCCCTCAACTACAGCTTCTGCACCAGGTGGCCCCGCTTCCATGGCTCTTCATCCAAATTCAGTTAATACAACCTTCTTCTCCTGCTCCTTAGGCTTCAGCTTCTCACTATTCTATTTGCTGGGTCTCAGCTTCCCCTTTTAATATGCTTACTCCACCTACCTCAGCAAAGAGCATCTTCACTACAATCCCCCAGCTGGCAGGCCTGTGCTTCCTGCTGGGACTCTCATACTCATTGACATCCTCACCTTTCATTTGCTTCTCAGTTCACTTCAGTGACCAAGCTCCCTAGCACTTCTCTGAAAGGTTACCACCATTTCCACCTTCCCTAGTGAATGGTTAACTCTCCATTCTCATCTTATTTGTATCTCCTAGCAGCTTTTGATGCACTCCTTGAAGTACTTCCTCCCCAGGTTTCCCAGTCACCATATGCTTGTCCTTGTACCTTCTCAGCCACTTCTTGTCTTTCTGACCACATCGTGGTGGCATGTCCTGTGTGCAATCCACAAGCCTCTTCTCCATCTCCACTGTCTTCCTACTCTAGCCCTGGAGCTTAAATACCACCTCTGCACAATGACTCCAGCCTGTGTGTAGTCTCAACCTATCTCCTGAGCTCAAGAATCACGTATCGAGCTGCCTACTTGTCGTTCCAAAATTAACAAGCCTCAGATAGAATTCTTGATTCCAGACCTCCTCCCACCCCGCCCCTATATATAACCATCTCAGTTGATGGTATCACGATTCACCCAGTTGCTCAGCTCAAAAACCTTGGAGTTATCCTTGATTCTTCTTGTTTCCTCATTCTTCAAAAAGTTTCCTCTTTCAAAATATAGAGAGTGAAAGTGAAGCCACTCAGCTGTGTCCGACTCTTTGCCATCCCATAGACTATAGCCTACCAGGCTCCTCCGTCCATGGGATATTCCAGGAATACTGGAGTGGGTTGCTGTTTCCTTCTCCAGGAGATCTTCCCGATCCAGGGATTGAACCCCGGTGTCCCGCATTGTAGGCAGACACTTTATTGTCTGAGCCACTAGAGAAGTCCTTCAAAATATAGCCAGCATCCCCAAATCAGAAGGCAGCTGTGCAGGTGGTCAACTGGAAGGGGTAAGAGTTTAAGTAGTAAGACCAAGCAAGAAAGACCAGTACTGCTGTCCAAGTGGATGATAGTGGCTTGGATCTGAGCGACAGTAATGGATGGTGAAAAGCTTTTGGGATGCTGGATATATTCAAAATATATCCAGTTGATTGCCTGCACAGCTGCCTTCTGATTTTTAAATAAACATAAATCAGGTCATATCACTCCCCAAGCATGACTTTACATCACACTTGCAGTGAAGCCTGAAGTACTTCACTGGGCTTCAGGGCCTTATGCAATCTGGTGGCCCCTCCTCACCGCCTAACTGCCAGCCTCTCTGCTCTTGTTGACTACAGCCACACGGGCCTTTGAATATGCTGAGCCTGGTCCTGCTCGGAGCCTGTCTCTGTTGTTCCCTCTGTGTGGAATGTTCTTTCCCATCTTCACATGGCTCTTTCTATTTCTTTCCCTTCTCACCTCCACTCTCTTGTCCTCTCCTCAGGGGGGATTTTCTGGATGGCCTTATCAAAAGCAGCAGCTCTCTGTTTTGCTAAATACATTTGTCCCTTTTATTTTTTAGATCCCACATGTGATACCACACAGTGTTTCGCTGACTTATTTCACTAAGTATAATGTTCTCTAGATCTATCCACACTGCTGCAAATGGCAGAATTTCATTATTACTTTACAGCTAATATTCCATTGTATATGTATATAGCACATCTTATTTTTTCGGCCACACTGTGAAGCATGTAGGATCTTAGTTCCCTGACCAGGGATCACACCTGCACCCCGGAATCTTAACCACTAGACCACCAGGTAAGTCCCCACCATATCTTCTTTATCCATTTGTCTGTTGATGGACGCTTGGGTTGCTTCCATTCCTTGGCTATAGCAAACAGTGCTGCTATATATGGCAAAACAGAAACAGTTTCAAGATATAGAAAATAAATCAGTGACTACCAGTGGAGAGCAGGAAGGAGGGAGGGGCAAGATAGGGATGTGAGATGAAGAGACACAAACTACTATGTATAAAACAGATGAGCAACAAGGATATACTGGATAGCACAGGGAATTGGAGCTGTTATCTTATAATAACTTTTAATGGAGTATAATCTGTGAAAATACTAAATCACTATGTTGAACACCTGAAACTAACATTGTAAATCAACTATATCTCAATAAAAATAAAAGAGCATCACCTCTCTTTGCATCACTTTCTATTCCCTCTCCCTACTTAGTTTTTTTAGTCAGCAAAATCTGAAATGAAAGCACTTATTTATGTGTTCTCTGCAGTGAGTATTTGTTGAGTGTGTTAATGAGTGAGCAGTTTCACTTTCACCTCTGTCTCTGTACACAGCAAGCACTTGGCACATGCCTGGCCCACTGCAGAGTCTTAGAGTCCAGGCCCTGATTCGGAAGGTTCTAGGCCTGGTGCAGCCCCTTTTGGACGTGGGGGTTGATGGTGTGTGAGCTCACTAGGATTCCCTGAGGGCTCTGCATGGCCTTCTCAACGGCAGGGTGAGTATGATGACTACAGGTTGGAGGTTTAAAAAGACTGTCAATGAGCCTTCTTACTGCAGCCATGGCCGTTTCTTAGTCACAGCCCTTCTCTCTGTCCTTCGGTTCAGATCTACATACATCCCAGAGGAGGCAGAGTGAAGGAAGCTCTGCTGTGATGAACTCATGACAAGGAGGAGTCCACATAACTGTTGCAGAGGACTGAGTGCACAATAGAGGCCAAGAAGACAGGCCAGAGTGCCTCAGCTGCAGCCCATCTGGTCCCAATGTACTGGCCCGAATCTTTCTGCTTTTGGACCTGCTGCCTCACCTGAACCTGGAAATATTCCTCAGAATGAACAGGTTGGGCTTTCCACACTATAGCCCAGTTTCAGGGATTCTGGGACTCTTGGTTGGCATGAATAGTTTCTGAATGGAGAGTTAAAGCTATTTTGAGAAGGCTGCTCTGTGGGCTCTGGTTACTGAAGATACAGATGATCTGTTCTTCTGATGGCCATGATCACAGGCACACATAGTACTGCAGCTGAATTTGAGCTGGGAGACAATGCAAGATCACTGTTTCCTTGGTAGGTGTGGATGTTCATTCATTTACATGTCATTTTAAATGCATTGAGGTTTTTCAAAAAATTATTTAAAAAATTGAAGTACAGTTGTTTTACAATGTTAATTTCTACTATACAGCAAATTGAATTCAGGTATACACATATATACATTCTTTTTATATTCTCTTCCATTATGATTTATGTATTGAATTGTTATTACCTAACACTGCAGATGATGACTGCATCCATGAAATTAAAAGAATCTTGCTCCTTGGAAGAAAAGCTATGGCCAACCTAGACAGCATATTAAAAAGTAGAGACATTACTTTACCAATAAAGGTCCATCTGGTCAAAGCTATGGTTTTTCCAGTAGTCATGTGTGGATGTGAGAGTTGGATTATAAAGAAAGCTGAGTGCCGAAGAATTGATGCTTTTGAACTGTGGTGTTGGAGAAAACTCTTAAGAGTTCCTTGGACAGCAAAGAAATCCAGCCAGTCCATCCTAAAGGAAATCAGTCCTGAATACTCATTGGAAGGACTGATGCTGAAGCTGAAACTCCAATACTTTGGCTACCTGATGCGAAGAACTGACTCATTCGAAAAGACCCTGATGCTGGGAAAGATTGGAGGCAGGAGGAAAAGGGGGTGACAGAGGATGAGATGGTTGGGTGGCATCACCAACGTGATGGACATGAGTTTGAGTAAGCTCTGGGAGTTGGTGATGGACAGGGAAGCCTGGCGTGCTGCAGTCCATGGGGTCGCAAAGAGTTGGACACAACTGAGCAGCTGAACTGAACATTTTTGTGATGTTCAACAATATTCCTTTCTCCATGTGGTTTACTATTCTCCCCTTAACTCATCTCCCCAACACCCTCCTTCATTCAAAGCGCTGCCCTTTTTTGTTGTTTATGTCCCTAGGGAAGGAATGTGATAGATATGAAAGAAAAATCAAAGGAGTCTCTTACTTTTGTGTCCAAAAATGTGTGCCTTTCCATAAAGAAGACTTCAAGAATTGATAAAACCTCTGCAGGAGACAGCAGGGCTTTGCAAACCCCTCCCTCAAACAGAGAAGAGGTTTCCCTAAGGCTGGAAGGAAGGAAAGACAAAGGGGAAGTCCTGATGACTCAGATCTTGGTGGCATTCCAAGAGACAAGACCTGACTTCTGGACAGAGCCCCAA
>SJYV01050945.1:579134-605402 GCA_006410875.1 Neotragus pygmaeus
TTTTTTTTTTGCTCCTTTTTTTTTCTTTTGGTTGGGGTGGTGGGGGGGGGGGGGGGGGGGGGTTACTCTCCAGTTGCAGTGCACAGACTTCTCATTGCAGTGGCTTCTCTTGTTGCAGAGCATGGCTCTAGGTGCACAGGCTTCAGTAGTTGTGGTGCATGGGCTTAGTTGTTCTGTGGCATGTGGGATCTTCCTGGACCAAGGATCAAACCTGTAACTCCTACATTGGTAGGCAGATATTTTACCACTGAGCCACGAGGGAGCTATTCTTTACCATTGAGCCACCAGGGAGCTAAGAGCCCCAAACTGTGATCATCCCAGATGTCCTTCAACAGGTGAATGGTTAACTAGATTGTGGCACATCCAATCATGGAATGCTAACTGGCAGTAAAAATGAATGTACCACTGAAACATGTGACAGTTTGGATGAATTTGTTTTGCAAAATGTTACCACTGGGGCAATGTTTGTGACATAATAAGAAATACATATTTGGTGTCTGCCTTCCTCACTTCCTCTTTTGCTGGCACACAGCTCTTGAAAGCCTTGTAATCTCTGAAGTGGTAAGCGTATTTTTGTATGTTAATGAGATGACTTGTGAGTGGAGGCACCTAAAAAGCTCTTAAGGGTGCGGGACTGGTTTCCACTTAGAAAATCAACCCCATGTTTAGAGAGTTGGAAGTTTGAGACCCATTCTCCTATCACCCAGGGAGGGGATGAGAAGCTGGAGGTTGGGCTAATCATTAGTGGTCAATAATTTAATCAATCATGTCTACATAGAAAAGCCTCTATCAAATACCCTAGCTGAAGCATTCACAGAAGCTGCTGAATACATCAAGGTGCCAGGAAGCTCATGGTCCTAGATGGGGCGTGGAAGCTCCATGCCTCTTCCCACACATCTTGCTCCATGTATGTCTTCTGTTCGGCTGTTCCTGAGTTGCATCCTTTAATAATAAGTCAGTAATGTAGTAGATAAACTGTTTTTCTGAGTTCTGCGAGTTGCTTTATCAGATTATCCAACTCAAGAAGGGGGTCATGGGAACCCCTCCTTTACAACTGTTTGGTCAGAAATATAGGAGGCCTCAATTCTGGACTGGTATCTGAAGTGGGACCAGTTTTATGGGACTAAACTCTTATGCTAATTCTAATTTCAGGTAGAGAGTGTCTGAATGGAACTGAATTGTAGATACTCAATAGGTGTCAAAAGTATTCAGAATAAGTAGCAGTCTGAAAAAAAAGAAGGATTTTTTTTTTCCAATTTAGAGAGAAATGGAGCAAAGCATACGAGAACTCTCTGCATTATTTTCTACTACTGCATATGAATCTACAATGATCTCAATAAAGATTTCAATTAAAATACATGCAATATAGTAAGCCTCAATATAGTAGTATGGAAAGTAAAAACTAAGTCTGTTTTCTGGAGAGAACATTAACGCTATAACGTATAACCTTCCAGACATTTTCCTATACTTACACATTTCTCTAAACACAAATGGCACTGTACAATTTGTTTAAGTAAGCAGCTTGTTTTGTTTACTTAAAAAACAGACATCATTTCTTGGCACTTAGGGTTGCCAGATAGAGCAAATAAAAATACAAAATGCTCAATTAAATTTGAATTCTGGATAAATAATGGATTTTTTAAAGTGTAAATACGTCTCCAGTATGTTGCAATTTTATCTAATGACCCTAATGGCAATGCTGCTGCTGCTGCTGCTAAGTCGCTTCAGTCGTGTCCGACTCTGTGCGACCCCATAGACGGCAACCCACCAGGCTCCCCCGTCCCTAGGATTCTCCAGGCAAGAACACTGGAGTGGGCTGCAATATACTTACCTAATTCTTTTGAAAAACTGGTTATGTAGTATCCCACTAATACCTAGCCTTTGCCTATTGATGAAGGTGCTCTTTAGGTCAGAGAGTTCATTATCATTCTCAGTAATCCATAAAGTCTCTTGTATTTCTATGGTGCCTGAAATTATTCAAACTTCTCTCAAATTTCATTCAGCAAAAATTAACTGAGAATTATAGCCAAAAAATCCTGGGCTTTGGATTCCTGACTCATTCTTATCAGATATCTAAAGTTCTTGAACCTTAGTGTCCTCATTTATTAAATGGGAATAAAAATACCTACTCTACAGGATTAGAAATAATGTATATACAACCTATAGTACACTGTCTAGCAGAGAATGGAATTCAAGAGCTAAAAACATTGTAGGGATTTCCTTGGTAGTCCAGTGGCTAAGAATTTGCCTGCCAGTGCAGGGGACACAAGTTCAATCCCTGGTCCAGGAAGATCCCACATGCCATAAAGCAACTAAGCCCATGTGCCACAGCTACTGAAGCCTGTGCCCTACAGCTCGGGTTCTGCAAGAGAAGCCACTCCGTTGAGAAGCTGGAGCACCTCCCACCTGCCACAACTGGAGAAAGCCTGTGTGCAGCAATGGAGACCCAATGCAGCCAAATCAATCAATCAATATATACAGTAATTTTTTTAATATTAAAAGAAAGTGGCAAAACATTTTTAATTACGGTAATTTTAAGACCCTGTGGTAAGTGCTCAGGGATAAACAGAATTAAGAAATATATTCCTGGGATTTTCCTGGTGGTCCAGTGGGTAAGGCCCTGTGCTGCCAATGCAGAGGGGGCCCAGGTTTGATCCTTGGTCAGGAAACCAGATCCTATATGCTGCAACTAAGAGTCTGCATGCTGTGACTAAAGATCTTGCATGGAAAAAAAAAAAGATCCTGCATGATGCAGATGAAGACTGAAGATCTGGAGTGCTGCAACCAGGACCTGGTGCCGCCAAATAAATAAATATATAATAAGAAAAAAAAAGAAACATTGTTGACATTTTGGGGTTACTTTTAATTTTGAAATGTTAGGTAGGTAGAACAGGGAAAAGGAGTCCAAAATGGCGGTGGCTACAGACAAGGAAGGGAAAAGCCTGTGAAAATGAAACAAAAGAAGGTCCGAGGATGGGAGTGAGGACCTCAGGTAAAACAAACAACACTCCTGGCTGGCCCAATTTACATAGGACAGGCCCCGGGAGAGATAAACATGTAAACAGAGGAGCCAGAGCCAGCTCTCTCTCTCTCTCCCTCTCTCTCTCCCTGGTGCACTGGGGCGCTCTTCTCCTCATGTCTTTAGATCGACGTGCCCTCACGCCTCCAAGATGGACTTCCCTGCTATCTTCTAAATAAAATAGAGCTGTAACACTGAGCTGCAACACTGATTTGTCTAAAAGCTATAACATGGTCCATTGGAGACCTGAGAGCTATAACACGGTCTATCCAAGACCTGAGAGCTGTGACACGCCGAGGGGGCTTTAATGTCCGTCACTCCAAATCTTTGTTGTGACGAGACAAAGAATCGAGGACAACACACTCGTGTGACAGAAATAATTTCAAAGTTATTAGAAAGCTGCAAGAATAGAACAGAGCAAGGAATTCCCATATACCCTTTCCCCAGATTCACTAATTCTACATTTTGCCCTATCACCACCATCATCTTCCCACCATGCTTTCCTATGAACAAAGACATTCTCATACATACCCACAATTTATCAAAATTAGGAAATTTAACAAACTCCCAAAGTAGTTTTCACATTCAAATTCCTGAAGTATTTTTAGTAGCTTTTTTGGAGCTACCTCCTCTTCTGGCAGAACGATGGCCCCAAACTGAATTTTGTGTGGTTTCCCATTTTCTCTTGGATTGGATATAAGAATCAAGGCATGATTTGTAGCCTGAGGTGTGCGAACCTCAACCGATTCAGAAGAGAAACAGCACTGTAATGAATGGACCTTTGCTTCCCGTCCCAACTGATGACTCAGCCACAAATGGTGCTGACATTCAGGCATTCATTCCACCACCAGGGAAGCACAGCTCTTGCCGAGCCTTACCAGGCACAGATAACTCTCATGTGTGCAGAGTGGTTGCCTGGGCTTTCTCTGAAATGCGCAACTGCGCATCTCTCTTTCCTGGTTAGCACCCCTCCCAACTCAAGCACAGCACACAAGGCTGGCCCTTCACCAAGAGTTCCCTGATTACTGGCTCTTCCTCTCCTGCCACACCCGTTTCCTGTACTCCATCCGACAGAACTTTCTCCCAGGAGACTTCTGTTTTCTTGCCTCTGTGCTTCTGCACACAGAATTCCCCATCTGGGTAATGCTCTTCCCTCATCAAAATTTTCTATTTTTTCCCCCAAGGCCTAACTCCAGTACAAAATATTTCAGTCCCTTGGTTAGAAATAACTGCTCCCCATTTTGAGTGTGAACCAGCATGAACGAGTCACTTGTATAAATAGTTAGTGTTTCTGTCTGGTCCTTTGTTAGAGTTGGTTGCTCTATGGATCTGGTAATTCTGTGTTTGAGCTTCCTTGTGCAGAAGCCATCTCTCTTTTCTTCTTTCCTCAGGCATTGCCCTGAACAGGGTGAGGCATAGGGTAGACTCTGGTGACTGATAATAGAATGAACAGCATGAATTACCCTATGTGGGAGGGACAGACACTTGGTTATAGAGATGATGCATATAAATGCATATTAATCATTCAAAAAATCGTAGAGGGTTTTATTATTGTTGCTAATGGTGTTATTATTGGTAGAGATGTCATACTCCAAACAGCCTGCCCCACCCATTTAGTGGCTCAAGAAACGGAGTAGAAAATCATATCCAATCTCCTTACTGTCCATTTGAGGAAACAGGTTGACAGAGGGGCAGGCACTTCTTTCAGGCCAGGTCCCACAGCTCAGGCCCTGCCTCCCTGCACTGAACCTTTTCCTCTTGCAGCATAATTACTCTTCTTAATTCAGCAACACTCAAATATTTTTGAATATGCATACTCAACATGATTTTGAAAAACTTTTAAGTATATATCTAATTTTTCACACCATACTTTTAATTATAACCTCCTTTACTTATATAGAATTTTAAGTTAAAAATGGTTATTTTCCTTAGTACTTGTAACCATATGATGCAGACAGCCTAGACTATATTAACCCCATTTTACAGGTAAGAATGGAAACATTCTCATATTTAGTATAAGATCCAGGATATAAACCCTGGACTTCCACACTCACAACTGCTCTTTCCCCATAACTTTTTGATACATCATTTTTAAAGTAATCTGATTTCACAATGCTTCACAGTATAAGAGTAACATCTATAACATGTAATCAAGGCAGGTTAACTCCTGGGGCAACCAACATAATTACCTCATAATTGGATACATTTTAAGGCACTGTTAATACCTCCAACTCAGTCTCACAGCTATGGGTGTAACAGGGAAGAACATTTTGTATTCTATTACAAGTTCATCACTAAAGGGATGTTGCCTATAAACTTAAATTATACGTAATGGCCCATGTCTGGGAATCTGTTCCCAGGTAATGAGCATTAAGCTAAGAAACCTGTTTGCTGACCAGGCCCACCTGTGAACAACTAACACAGCCCCTCTGGAGGCTGATGGGAACCCAGAAATACTTGACTTTACTCCCTCGCCTATCAGTATAAAAGAAACCTGAATTCTAACTCAGGCAAGACAGTTTTTTGGGGGTACACGCCCATCATCTTCTTGGTTTATTGGCTTTCTGAATAAAGTCCCCATTCCTTGTCCCAACAACTCATCTCTCCATTTATTGACCTGTCAGGTAGCTAGCAATATAACTTTGGACTAACATGTTTGAGCGCTCCATGAACCCAAACTGCAGTAGAGCTAATCTTAAAAGGACCAGGGGACACAGTAGTTAAGCATGTTTTTAGCTCTTAAGCTTGGCCTGGCACATCCTCGCCACCTACTCAGATGGCAAGTTGAAGCAACTGAGTGATAGGAGCAGAGGCAAGGCCCATTTAGGGATGGACACCAATGACAAACACAAGCACGATCAGACCCCCTTCTTAGGTCTAACATCTCCACAAGTGTTGGTCTATCTGCAGGGTAGAGGGCAATACTTCTGGATTCTAGAATATATAAGGAAAGGGTACAATTGTGCTGCTTGACTGGGGCCTGAAAGACGAAATGGTGCTAATTTCATCCATGCCAAACAAAGAAAATGACTCACTCTTTCCTGACTTGGGTTTTAAGAAACCATCAGGAAAACCAGAAAATTCCATCTTGAAGCCCAGCAGAACTAAACGGTGGGCATTTCCCTGAATCATAGATGGCACAGGGACTTGGTAATCTACCATGACATTCTTAATAGGTTCAAGTACACCCCCTGGTCCACTGCTGTCTTGTATTCATGCTTAGGTATTCATTCATAAACCCCAGGACAGAAGATGTGACAAAGCATCCCTCCTCCATGGCATGAGTCTTTGGCTGGTCTCAGAGGTGGAAAGTGACCAACTCAGAAAACACACAGGAATTTTTCATTGGAACTGGGGTGCCAACATCACCATCTTCTCCCTGAACTTTCCCCCTCCAGTTTCTGAAGATAGAGGAGAAAATAAACTCTGAAGATATTGGGTAACAATTTCAGAAAACAAAAACACATGCTTCCAAATGCACTGTGCTTTCAGATATTCTGGGTTTAGTTCAGCTGCTGGTTCAGCTGACTGATGCGTTCACTTCCATAGATGAGTTTCCGAACAGACTTCAGATTTGGAAATCCCCAGGTTACATGGCAATGGCAACTCACTCCAATACTCTTGCCTGGCAAATCCCATGGACGGAGGAGCCTGGTAGGCTGCAGTCCACGGGGTCGCTAGGAGTCGGACACGACTGAAGCGACTTAGCAGCATCAGCAGGTCACATGAGGTTCCACAATAGGAAATGTTTTTATGGTTTGAGGGGTTACTTTCATAAAGACATCACTGAAACTCTCATTCAGGCTGTCTTGCAATGGCCCACTGCACCAGTAAACTCACCCCACTAATCCTCTAGATGACTGCAGCAAAGGCCAAAGAATGTTTACTGCGCACCTTCAAGCCAAGAGGTTTCACTTTCAGCTGTCTGTGGTCGGCGCGCCCTGTCACACAGTTTTGGCCAGGAATCACGGAGGAACCATTTTAACACTTCCACTTTTTCAGGAGGTTTTCTAGAACCAAAGGGATCTTCTCTATCAGCTCCTCTTCCGCCATCTTTCCGGGTCTGCGTCTACTGCTCATGCGCAGGGGGGGAAGCGAGGAACCTCTCTTTGCTACTGCTAAGTCGCTTCAGTCTGTGCGACCGCATGGACAGCAGCCCACCAGGCTGCCCCATCCCTGGGATTCTCCAGGCAAGAACACTGGAGTGGGTTGCCATTTCCTTCTCCAGTGCATGAAAGTGAAAGTGAAGTCGTTCAGTCATGTCCAACTCTTAGCGACCTCATGGACTGCAGCCTACCAGGCTTCTCCGTCCATGAGATTTTCCAAGCAAGAGTACTGGAGTGGGTTGCCACTGCTCTATGTTTACTGCACCATAGAAACGTCTGTTCTGGCTCTTGGCTGGATGACCAGGACCGTGCGTACCCTCTTAGCAGCGTTGAATTGCTGCGATCTTGCTAACCCTAACTCCTGGCGAAAGTTGCATAAAGCTGCCTTTACAAGGCTTCCAAACTTTTTAGAGCTGTGTCATCTTTAAAACCTAGCCCTTTAGCTTTCAACTGTATTGTCATAATGCTGGGGCGAGGCTGTAAACACCGAAAAGCGCATGCTCTCCTCATGATTTTGCATGCTACTGCTAAGTCACTTTAGTCGTTTCCGACTCTGTGTGACCCCATAGACGGCAGCCCACCAGGCTCCCCCGTCCCTGGGATTCTCCAGGCAAGAACACTGGAGTGGGTTGCCATTTCCTTCTCCAGTGCATGAAAGTGAAAAGTGAAAGAGAAGTCGCTCAGTCATATCAGACTCTTAGCGACCCCATGGGCTGCAGCCTACCAGGCTCCTCCGTCCATGATTTTGCATAGTCCANCTGGAGTGGGTTGCCATTTCCTTCTCCAGTGCATGAAAGTGAAAAGTGAAAGAGAAGTCGCTCAGTCATATCAGACTCTTAGCGACCCCATGGGCTGCAGCCTACCAGGCTCCTCCGTCCATGATTTTGCATAGTCCACAAAAATTTTAATTTTTGGATTAATTGTATTTATGTATTTTAGAACAACTGTTCACTGTAAACCTCAGAAAGTGAAGCAAAATTTCCTTTGAAGATATCCAAGATTGGAAATACCAGATGATTTGATACCTACTATTATTAAAAAAAATAAACAAAATATGTGATTTCTTTTTTAACTTGCTAATTTCCCCTTTTTTCCCTTTAACTCATATTTCAGTTCCACACATGTTATCTTAGTGGTGGTGTTTTTTTTTTTTTGCTTGAAAGTCTTTTACTGTAATATGCTGTGCTGTTAGTCGCTCCGTGTCCGACTCTTTGTGACCCTGTGGACTGCAACCCACCGGGCTCCTCTGTCCATGGGATTTGGCAAGCAAGAATACTGGAGTGGGTTGCCATACCGTCCTCCAGGGGATCTTTCCAACCCAGGGATCGAACCCAGGTCTCCCGCATGGCAGACGGATTTTTTACCGTCTGAGCCACCAAGGAAGCCTCTAAAAACACGTGTATAAATTTATACTTAATACTTTTTCTTTCCTCTTGCTATAATTTTATTTTACATCAGGATCGAGTTATCATTACAATTGTAATCCATACATCGGGTAAAAGTCACATAATGACCAAATGGTAAAACATATTAGAAGGACTTTATAGATGCTCGGTTGGTGTTTCTGGTACCTTGAGTTGTCTAATGGCTTCTGGGGATTTCATTCCTCCTGACAATACAGTTTATAGTAAGATGTGGAGAGGGCAGAGGTATACTTGTTTTTCCACTGGATGACAGAAGGGCCATAAGGCAAGAGGAGGACGAAAATGAGAACCTTCACTACTAGTGACGTCTCTGCAGATTAATTTTAGGAAAGAGAACTTAAGAAAGTTTAAATATGTGGAAACTCTGTGCGTCCACGCCACCAGGCAAATCTTCCCGTGCCCTGAGTCACACTCCAGGTTGACTACCGAGACGTGAAGTCCCCTCTCGCCGGCGAGCGACCCCACCCCCGCCTCGCAGNATTAATTTTTTCCTGAAGAGAATAGGTCATTCATTTGAGAGTAGCGTGAAATGGGGCAGCCATGAGCTATTTTTCTTTTTTTAGAATTTACTTATTTTTAAGGAATCTCCATACCATCTTCCATAGTGGCTGTATCAATTTACATTCCCACCAACAGTGCAAGAGTGTTTCTTTTTCTCCACACCCTCTCCAGCAAACAACAAAATTCTGTAAAACAATTATCCTTCAATAAAAAATAATAAAAAAAAAACAAGCAATATTATAAAAAAATCAGTGAAGACTCTAAAAATGAAAAAAAAATTTACCTAGTTTTAGTTGAAGGATAATTGCTTTACAATATTGTGTTGGTTTCTGCAAAACCATGAGCTTTTTAGCCTAACTTATATAGTTTAAATTTTTTTGAACTTAGTAAGAAAAAGTGGAGCAAGAGAGAGGTGAGTTGTAGGAAAGGTCTTATAGTTCATTTTATTAAGAATAAAAGTCACTAGAAAGTTTTGAGCCAAGGAGTGATCTGACATTTTGCTTTTAAGGGTCACTCTGGCTACTTGATTGTGGAAACAATGGCTGGGAGAGGGCAAAGGCAGAAGCAGACAGATGTTAGGAAGTCACTGCAGTAATTTAGGTGAGTGCTACTGGAGATGATGGTGACATGGATGGTGATAGAATTGAAGGTAGTGGGATTCTGTGTCTAGAAGGCTGTGGGCTTCTTTATACAGACACACATATATGTATATATAAATATAGTTTATTGAGGCATAATACATAGTAAAATAAGCAAAGTGTAATACATTTGGTGGTGTTTGGGCTCACATATGCCCATATGTTCAGATCAGGACACAGAATGTTTCTATTCAGTGCCTGCCTCCTTTCCCCCAAGATAAACATTAATAAAAGTTTTGAAGACAGAGCCAATGGGCTATGTTGATGAGTTGGGTATGGGATGTGAGACAAAAGGGAAGGGCTAAAGATGGCCTCCAGGCTTTTGACCTGATCTGGGAAGATGAGTTTGCCATTTACTGAGATGGGGAACACCATGGGAGGGACTTTTGGGAACTTCTTTTTAGAGGTACTAAGTTTGTTTCTTTCAGATACCTGAATGTAGATATTTACCCAGCTTTTGAGCCAATTTTGAAACATAATTGCTTATTTTTTCAGGTTTAAAACTGAATGGAAGTTTCATATTATTTGTCTCTTGTCTCTGCAACTTTATATTGTCTTTTGACAATGTCAATTAAAAGGTTAATTGCAACGTTAATTATAAAACAAATTTCTAAAAATTATAAAACAAACTTCTACTTCTTCCTAATTGCAAAATTAAAGATATCCTATAGTGGCAAAACGGAATCTTTAGCCAATTATTGGATAAGGTGAGGTTAGGATCATGGTTAATGCTTTGGAAACAATATGAAAAAAAGGATCACAAACTTCAGGAAAATATAGCTCAAGAGAGCTTTGTAAAGTGCTTGGAAAGGTATTTGTGCTTGAGTTCTCAGTTCGCTCTGCTGATGATATTTAAGTTAGTGTGCTTATCTCTTCATAATACGTTTTCCTATACTTAGGTGGCTTTGCAAAGGTCAAACTTGCCTGCCATATCCTCACTGGAGAAATGGTAGCTATAAAAATCATGGATAAAAATGCTCTAGGGGTAAGTTTAACATTATTTAAAAAATATTTATAGATCAGTTTTGTGAATTACAACCTGAATTTTCTCTAATGTTCTAGTTATTGCTCTTTTATTAAAATAACATTTCCACAGCCAGTTATGTATAAATCTGTGGTTTTAAAAGGGCTTCCCTGGTGGCTCCACTGAGATAAAGAATATTGGCAGACAGATAAAGAATCTGCCTGCCAATGCGGGAGACCCAGGAGATGCAAGTTCGATCCCTGGGTTGGGAAGATCCCCTGGAGAAGGAAATGGCAGCCCACTCCAGTACTCTTGCCTGAAAAATTCCATGGATAGAGGAGCCTGGCAGAGTTTAATATGACTTGTTATTTTATTTTTAAGGATGTAAGTGCTGATTAACATATATAAATAAGTTGAAGAGAATGTTGTGTTACGGTGAAAGTGAAGTCGCTCAGTCGTCTCTGACTCTTTGCAGCTCCATGGATTGCAGCCTACTAGGCTCCTCTGTCCATGGGATTCTCCAGGCAAGAATACTGGAGTGGGTTGCCATTTCCTATCACTCAATTCTCTGAACTCCTTCTGAAATATATGCCAAAATCATGAAGTGATCTATATCAGAATTATTTTAAATAACCTGTCAACTGATAATTCAGCTCTCCTTCAGTATTTTTGTTTCAGTGCTCAATATTATGTTTATTAAACTAATAAAAAGATATTAAGAATAATCTTTCCTGATCATTTAAACATTGATTACAAAATGGATTAATTTAATTCCCGTAAGCAATGTAAACTTCTGTTATAACTTTAGTGTACCTTATTTACTTGACCCAGCAAATACCTTAATAGCAGATAAAATGTGAATTGTTATTATAAGATGTAACATACTAGTACTCAAAACTTATTCTAAAGCATCAATATGATGATATTAATTCATTAATTCTAAACTGGTTTTTTAATTTCCTGCTGTTATTATGCTTATTTTAGTTACTTCCTAGGACTTTAATAATATTTTGATTACTTTCAGGGTTTTAGTCATCAGATTCCCACATCCCCCCAAAAAAGAAGAAAAAAAGATCATCATATCAGAATAGTGAAAGTTACAACTTCTGGGTTAAGATCTAATATCAGGTTGCATGGCCCTAAGTTAATTGGATCTTAAACCACTGATCATTAGACTGAGTCCCCTTTTATAATAAAATATTACTTGTTTACTACATGGATATCTGGATTTTTATCTTTACTATGAACTTAAAAATTTTTTCAACTTGGTTATCCTCCTCCCAGCCAACTTCTTTATTTTGAAAAATTTCAAGCTCCTTGAAAAGTTGGAAGACTGAAATAGTGAATACCTTTTATCTACATTCACCAATTTTTAGCTCAGCAGGCTTCTTTTTTAAAAAAATTTATTGTTGATTGAAGTATAATTGCTTTATAATATTGCATTGGTTTCTATCAAACATTAACATGGCTCAGCCATAAGTTTCATCATGCTTCTTAATTGACATTGCAGAGACCGAAGTTGTAGCTCAGACATGCACACTGGATAGTGTTCCTGTCACTTTCCTTGTTTGGAATGCTAACTTTCTAAAGGGAGTGAGATTATTTTATTTTTTGTGGATGTTGTATTCTTGCCTCAGATTGAACTTTTCTTTTGTAAAACCCTCAGGGCCTTTTGAAAATGTACATAGAAATAAGTTTTTTTCCCTATTTCTGTATTGTTGAGCAAATTATTTTGAGGCCATTGACTGCTTTTGCTACCTAGTATTAGAGTTGTTGATATTGGGGCTTGGAATATTTTCCAAGTAAGTTTATTGCTTATTTAATAAAATGTTTTGTCACAGAGTGATTTGCCTCGGGTCAAAACAGAAATTGATGCCTTGAAGAACCTGAGACATCAGCATATATGTCAACTCTACCATGTGATAGAGACAGCCAACAAAATATTCATGGTTCTCGAGGTCAGTAGTAAGTTGCAGAGACCTAAAGTTATTTGTCACTGTCTTAGTCTGTTTGGGCTGCTGTAATAAGTATCACAGACTGAGTAGCTTATGAACAACAGCAATTTATTTCTCACAGTTCTGGAGGCTGGGAATCCCAAGATCAAGGCACCAGCATAGTCGGGTGAGGGTCCTCTTTCTGGTTCATAGCTGATACCTTATTGCTTTGTGCTTACATGATAGAAAAGGCTAGGGATCTCTCTGGAGCCTCTTTTATGAGAGCACTGATTTCATTCATGATGATTCTGCCCTCATGTCCTAATCACCTCCCAAAGATTCCACCTTGTAAAATCACCATCTTCAGGGCTTCAAGTTTCCACATAGGAATTTTGTTGGGGACACAAACGTTTATTCATTTCTCTTTCATTTTATGATAGTTATATGAGAGAGGTATTAAATTCATTTCACTTGCAAGATTAAATGCTAAGTGGCTTACCTGTTTAAGTTCTAACTGTAACAATTTAGACCAAGTAGACATGTATAATAAATTGGAGACACATTGTAAACATATCCTTTGTAATACCCTCCTCATGTGATGGTGTGCTTTAGTGGACAGAATAGGTTAGAATTTGGTCCCAGAGAGAACTCACGTGAAGCAACAAAGACCCAGTGCAACTGAAAAATAGTAAAAAAAAAAAAAAAAAATAGCTCAAGACCAAAAGTTTTCCAAAAGCTAGAATACTGAGAGTGTATTTTTGAACATACCTAAATTAGTTCATTCCTTTGCTTAGAAATTGAATTAACAACATCTCTGAGTCAAGTATGATTTTTTATTTTAAATTCCTCTGATTTTTACAAGTAATAATGATATTTATGTGACCCTGCTGCTCTTGCAGTATTGCCCTGGAGGAGAGCTGTTTGACTATATAATTTCCCACGATCGCCTGTCAGAGGATGAGACCCGCGTTGTCTTCCGTCAGATAGTGTCTGCAGTTGCTTATGTGCACAGCCAGGGCTACGCTCACAGGGACCTCAAACCAGTAAGTGACTGCATTACAGATGCTCACCTGAGAATTTGACATCTGACTATCATCACTCAGTTTCCAAATGTTCTTTCTGTTTTGAATTTATCTGAGCTTTTGCTTATTTTTTTGTTCCATTCCTAATGTATCTTTCTTTTTCCTTTTTGACTTTTGACTCCTGCTGGGCTCTTCTGGATGGACTTATTATTGGCATTCTATTTCTTTGTCAATTTTGTGTGACATTATAAATGTCTTTGTAATTAGCTGCAGAATATAAACCTCAGGTTTTATTCCTAGGGAAGAAGAGTTTTGAGTATTTTCTTTGAGAATATTGTCTTTGGGTATCTTCCTCTTGATACTCTTTTCCTGACATCATCTTCCTTTAGTTTTAATTCTACAATGCTTCAGAAATGAATAGTTCAATAAAATGGGCAGACTCTGCTTTCCAAGGACAGAATAAAAATTTGATACTCTTAAGTGTGTAGGCTTTGACTAATATGCATGCTGATGAACATGAATTTCAATGTAATTTGGTACTAGGGTTTGAGATCTAGAATTGCCCTAACAAGATATGGCAGTTTCCGTCCTTTTCCCTTTGTTTTTATCTAACTCTTGGATTCGAGTTCACTTTTTCTGTTCAAACTTGCCTTTGGCATATATCCTGTTTGTTGGTAGTTGAACCTCAGAGTACCAAGGAGAAAGTGGTTTATGCTAATGTGTCTTGAGGGGAAGCAGGATAGTTATCAACATTCTTCTCTTCTCTTTCCTTCTATTCTTGTCACTTCATTTTTTTTTTTTAATTGATTTTTTTACTCTGTACTCAACCTTAAAGTGCTTTTAGGAATAGCTAGAGGTGGGATGTAATATAAGGAAGACTATATAGTTATGAAAATGTCTTTTTTTTTTTTCAGGAAAATTTGTTGTTTGATGAATATCATACATTAAAGCTGATTGACTTTGGTCTATGTGCAAAACCCAAGGTAAGTGCAGAGATAAAAATGAGTTTATTTCCTTTGCCAGTGCACCTTTTGCTTGTTATTTTACACTAGCTTCCATTTAGTATTTAGTGAGCCTGGTTGCATCCATTGAGAAAAATGCTAAATTTCATGCTTTTTATAAGTTCTCTTGATGATTTTAACATGTGGCCAAGGTTGAAAACCACTGCTCTAGGTCCAGGGTTGGTCCTGCTGAAAACCCCATGAGTATGCTGTGAGGGAATTTGCAGGACTGAAGTGTCAGGAAGCCATCACAGTATGAATGCTGAATTGACCACATGTTTGCAGTTGGAGTATGTTCCTGTTAGATGATGCCTTTCTTTGTTTAGATATGCATTTCAGGAAATCTAGTGAAAATCTGTTCTTTATTATCCAAATGGTTATATAACTGACAGTTACATTTTGAGAGACAATCCCTTTTCCTTATAAAAGAAGAAGGAAAAAGTCCATATGTACTTTAAAATTTATACCGTGAATTATTTCCTTAATTTGCACTCCATAGTTAATACCTTCTCTTTGAGGTGACTTTGAACCTTCTCCTGTGTGGCTGCTGTTGGAGGCTTCCTCTTGAGTCCTCTAATGATGGTAGTTACAGTCTCTAAAATGAACTGTCTACCCTCATTAAGAATGTTGAAATTTCAGACTTGTCTCAGCCCCTTGGAGTCCCATGATTATTTCCTGCCCCAATCAGAACTACCTGGGTGCAGAGGGAGGCAGATTTTGCCCCTTTGGCTGAATGTCTGATTCTTTCTGATTTTCCTCTCCTTCCCTTGGCTCTTCAGAGATTGTCAGTCGAGTCTTGTGTCTGGGAACCAAATGCAAGAAGGCATTTTTCTGATCGACAAGCAGTAAAGATAAAGCTTACTTTGAGCCGTTAAGCTGGTTTAAGTCATGTTCATCACAGGAGGCAGTGGAGAATGTTTGTGACAGACTCTGGCAGCCTTTATTTATGGCTGCCACGGATTCAACCCACACAGACTCCATCTCACAAAGCGAGACTTGATTGGGAGAAGGTGGCCTCAGCTTTCTGCTGAGGAGCTAACTTCTGGGTGTGCTATTGCAGTTGTAAATGAAATCTTGTAATTTCATAAGTCATTTGCCATTTGTGGAACTCTGTAGAAGTGTTAGGCTGTGATATCATTTGCATTATGTCTCCATATTTCTGTGGGAGACCAGAGGATCGTTATTTGAACAGATCTGGAGGCTGAGGTCATGATCTGTGTTATAACCAAGGCTAGAAAACAGACTCCCAAGGGTTTGTTTTGTGTAGCGTTTGCTCTCTTCCCTCTGGGGAAAAGAAACTTAATGTATTGGTAAAGATTTGCTATTGGAGATAGGGTCCTTTAGAGAAATAATCCTTTTTTCTTGAGTACTTGGGAGTGGGAGGACTTGGGTACTTGGATGTATGCTAAACTGATTATTCTGCAAATGGATGCCTAGGGAAGTACGAACTTGACTTGACTGAGCTAAGGGGAGAAGGATTTTTTTCATGCCAGGTCTTGGTGGTGTTGGAAATCCAGAGAAGAGGAAGCCACACGTGCATGCATGCACATGGGCAGAGTATTGAGTTGGCAGAATGTCTCTTATCATTTGGGGTAACTCTTATCTAGCATCTCTTTGCTTATATTGGAAGAATGTTTATCAGGGTTTTAATTCTCTTAAGGGCTGTAGTTAAGTATTTCATTTTTATCTTATTGGCAGGGTAACAAGGATTATCACCTGCAGACCTGCTGTGGGAGTCTTGCTTATGCAGCACCTGAATTAATACAAGGCAACTCATATCTGGGATCAGAGGTAATTATTCAGTGATTAATTCAATATATGATCAATATATGTTTACTGGTGATCTGTAGTGAGTCAGGCAGTGTGTGTTGTAACAAGGTAAGAAATAAACTTGTTAATCAAGGAGTTGTCTAGTCAGAGAGTGAGATATGTACAGTAATAAGGGAAATGAACAGCTTGCAATAAATATAATAATAACATAGTATTCTTGTGAAACAAAGATATATTTCTGGTTTTTTGTGTTTAATGGTGCCATAATTTAGACTGATGAGTCTAGCCAGGTAGAGTATGAGGCCAGGATTATAGGCTTAGTTTGCAGAGATGGTGTTTAGCACAGAGAACACCTAGGATGTACTTTATCCACAGCCAGCTATCCGAGGCCTGCAGACCTGTGTAAGAGGCCTAGGCTCAGAAAGCCCTGGGCATTGCCGCTTACCTTCTGGCTACTGCATGCTAGTTAGCCCCTTACACTCTTTGGAGTACTGATTTTGCTGATATTGTCGTAAAGTGGAAAAGGTTTATTTGTCAAAATACTGGGGTGAACAGCTTCCTTTATTTCAGGATGTTTCTGAATCTTATTATGTTCTGTACAGTGTCCTCTGGGAGGAGACCATCACAGAGAGCAGCTGGTCTCAGTTTCATGCGCCTACAGAATCCACTTTTTATGTGGAGCATCTTTTGGAACTGGTGTTATGTGGGAGAAACTTTGAGATATGCCAGTTTACTTAATTTGTAACATGAGAAGATGAGGACTAACGTGTTTTTGGTGACCTTTTATTTGGATATATTCTCAAACTTACAGAATAGTTACAAATATGGAATGAGAAACTTTTATATATTTTGCGAAGTTTACAACTGTTTACATTTTTCCCTATTTGTTTTAGTATTCTCTGTGTTTATATACATGTGAATTATGTTTTGAACCAATTGAGAGTAAGTTGGAGACATCATACCCCTTTATCATTAAATGCTATGTATATATTTCCTAAAAGAAGGGCTCTCTTATTTATTTATTATTATTTTTTGGCCATGCTGCGTGGGTTGTGGGATGATCTTAGTTCACTCACCAGGGATTGATTGAACCTGGGCCGCAGTGGTGAAAGCGCTGAATCCTAACCACAGGACTGCTGGGAAATTCCCAAGGTGTCCGTCTTTTAGTTATCAAAATAAATTCACTTTAGTTATCGAAATCAGAGAGTTTAACATTGGTACAATTTATTTAACCCACAATTGATGTTCAGATGGTGTTGACTGTACCAATCATGTCTTTTACAGCTATATTTTCCCTCCAGTCCAGGATTCCATTCAGGATCATGCGTTGCACCGTTGCATTTCTTTGTTCTTTAATTTGGAAGACTTCCTTAGGCTTTCTTCATCTTCAGGACCTTGAAATTTTGGGGGAAGCTGGTTATTTTATAAAATGGCCATCAAGTTGAATTTGTTTGATTAGTTTTGGGTTATGCATTTTTGGCAGAAATACCACAGAGGTGATATTGTGGCCTTCTTGGGGCATCATAAGAAATGGACAAACTTTTATTGAATATTTATCATAGTCCTGGAATCATGGTAGATCTTTTTTTCTTCTTCTTTCAATTGTGGTAAAATACACATGACGTAATATTTGCCATCTTAACCATTTATAAGGATACAGTTCCTATTTGAACTATTTTTAAATGTGCAATTCAGTAGTGTTAGGTAAATTCATATTATTGTGCAGTCAATCTCTAGAGCTCTTTTAATCTTGCAAAACTGAGACTATATTTTTAAATAATAACTCCGTTCCCCACTCCCTGCTCCCCTGGCAGCTATCCTTTTACTTTCTATCTGTGTCCATTTGACTAGTCTAGGTACCTTGTATTGTGGACTCATACAGTATTTGTTTTTTTGTGTGACTGCTTTTATTAGTGTAATATTTTCAAGGTTCATCCATATTATGGAGCCTGTGTCAGAATTTCCCTCCTTTTTAAGTCTGAGTAATATACCATTACATGTATACACCATATTTTATTTATGCATTTATCCATGGACACTAGGGTTACTTTTATCTTTTGGTTATTGTGAATAATGCTGGTAGACACAAATATCTCTTTGAGACCTTGCTTTCAGTTCTTTCAGATATATACCCGAATGTGAAATTGCTAGATCATATGGTAGTTCTATTTTTAATTTTTTGAGGAACTGCCATACTGTTTTCCATAGTGGCAGCAGCATTTCACATTCCTGTAATAATGCACAAGGATTCCACATGGTAGATCCTTTTTATAATTTTCATTTAATCTGCACAAAAGTCCCTTGGAGTGAATACTGTTACTTTGTTTCATAAGATAAAGATGGTGAAGATACTGGGGCTCAGAAATTAAGTGCCTTTGCAGGATCACAACTAGCAACTGTGGGTCAAGATTTGAACTGAGGCTTTACCTCACACCTGTACTCTTTCTAGTCTCCTAGAAGGAGTGGTAATCACATGCCTGATACTCAGAAGATTCCTAGAGCTCTGGTGATGAGGCTCTGATGGTTTGAACGCATCAAGGTTTTCCTACAGGATCTTGCTTTCTTATCCATTTTAGTTCAGTTTTTCATCCTTCTAGGATAATTTCTTAAGGACAGTGTACCAAGGCATTGTCTGGGGGCACTTATTAAAATATGCAGAACTCAGGGCAGTATATTTAGAGATTTTAGTTTTGTTTTCTAAGGTGGGGCTTTAGGAATCTTCTTTCTTAAATAAGTAATTTAGATTATTCTGTTGCTCATGGTTCATATCATGCATGAATGATATGGAATGTTCCATGGTAAACATCTCTAATTCCTTTTGTAATTTCTCAGAGGAAGTCTCTCTGTTAACCTCTTCTTATGGCATTTGATGAGGCCATATTTCCCCACTCTTTCCTGTGTAGCCTCTTTCTTTGTGTTTAGTCTTTGTTAGATTAGTATGTGTCTTGGTGTGTTTCTCCTTGGGTTTATCCTGTATGCGACTCTTTGCATCTCTTGGACTTGATTGACTATTTCCTTTTCCATGCTGGGGAAAATTTCAACTATAATCTATTCAAAAAATTTCTCATACCCTTTCTTTTTCTCTTCTGGGACCCCTATAATTCAAATGTTGGTGCGTTTGATATTGTCACAGGGGTCTCAGACTATCCTCAGTTCTTTTCATTCTTTTTACTTTATTCTGCTCTTCAGAAGTTATTTCTACCATTTTGTCTTCCAGTTCACTGATTCATTCTTATGCTTCAGATATTCTGCTATTGATTCCTTCTAGAATATTTTTCTGGTGGGCTGCAGTCCATGGGGTCGCTAAGAGTCGGATACGAGTGACTTCACTTTCACTTTTCACTTTCATGCATTGGAGAAGGAAATGGCAACCCACTCCAGTGTTCTTGCCTGGAGAATCCCAGGGACGGGGGAGCCTGGTGGGCTGCCGTCTCTGGGGTTGCACAGAGTTGGACACGACTGAAGTGACTTAGCAGCAGCAGCAGAGTATTTTTAATTACAGTAATTGTGTTGTTTGTCTCTGTATGTTTATTCTTTAATTCTTCTAGGTCTTGGTTAATTGAGTCTTGCATTTTCTCCATTTTGTTTTCAACGGTTTTGGTCATCTTTACTATCATTCTGAAATCTTTTTCAGGGTATTTGCCTAGCTCCTCTTCATTTATTTGGACTTACATGTTTGTTTGTTCCTTCATTTGTATAGTATTTCTCTGCCTTTTCATTATTTAAACTTACTGTGTTTGAGGTCTCTTCTTCCCAGGCGTCAAGGTTAAATTCTTTCTTCCTTTTGGTTTCTGCCCTCCTAAGGTTGGTCCACTGGTTTGTGTAAGCTTCGTATAGGGTGAGATTTGTGCTGAGTTTTTTTGTTTGTTTTTTCTCTGATGGGCAAGGCTGAGTGAGGTGGTAATCCTGTCTGCTGATGACTGGGTCTGTATTTTTGTTTTGTTTGTTGTTTAGATGTGCTACTGGTGGTTGGGTGATACCGGGTCTTGTATTCTTAAATTCAAGTGGTTTCCTTTGTGTGAGTTCTCACTATTTGATACTCCCTAGGGTTAGTTCTCTGGCAGTCTAGGGTCTTGGGGTCAATGCTCCCACTCCAAAGCCTCAGGGCTTGATCTCTTCCTTTCCTTCTTCTTCCTTCCTAGTCACTCTGCTCCAGCCCCACTGGCCTCTGCTGTTCCACCTCTATGCCTGTTGCTCCCTCTGCCACGAATCTTCTTTCCTGTCCTCTTAGCCTGCTTGATTTTTCTCCTTAGCACTGTTACCACCTGGCAGAACAGCCGTCTCCCCCTCTCCCACCCAGTAGAGCTTCAGCACTTTCTCCACTTCTGCTCATAGTACGGTACCCAGTACAGTTTTCCTACCGTGCCTCTCCTGTGTAGCCTCTTTCCCTTAACTTTAACTCCCCACTCAGGAGTGCCATGCCACCAAGACTCAATTTATAGATGAAGCATTTGACATCTTTCGGGCATAAATGGTTAATTTCTGACCTTCTGCAACTTGGAAGAAGAATCAGTTGTTCACTTGAAAGTACACTGTTCATCCAGGGTTTCCTTGTTGAGTCCTAATAATATGATGTGATTTGGTAGGCAGGACTCAGTGTGAGATTGGTGTTATTTAGTATAAAAACTTAAGTTTTTCCAAGGCTCAAATGAGGGTGGGAACTGTGACTTCTCAGCCAGTGGTTGAATGGCTATCTTACGTAAAGGTTAACTCATTTCTGGGATTTTTAGATTTGTAGGGCTATTTGTACTGGCAGGCTAATTTCTAATCTTGATCCTTGAAAATTTGTTGAACTTTATTAAGGTTTCTCTACATAGAGAGGACTTTACAGTGCAGCTTAGTCACATTTGCAGATTATCAGTAGTAAGTTTTAAAACTTGTTTTGATTTTCTCATGCATGTTTACATAATCCTCATATGTAATAACTCAGTAGCACTATAGTTTTCTCTTTCAGAGTCAGAGACATAGCCTCATCTTCTTCCTTATCATGCCCAGTCCAGCCAACTGGAAAAGATTTTCTACTAAGCATTGGGGAACACACTGAACTGGAAGTCTAGAGACCTGCCTGGCTGGCCTGCCATTGGCTGGGTGACTTTGGATGAGCCTTCCTTTTCTGGGCTTCACATTGTAGAATGAGCTGGTTGAATTGGATGATCTCTGAGTTCTTTTCCAGCTCTGTAAAGATTCTGTGTACTGCTATTTTGAAATGTGTTCTGATTTTTTGTCTTTTGATTTTTTTCTCCTCAGGCAGATGTTTGGAGCATGGGCATACTCTTATATGTACTTATGTGTGGCTTTCTACCATTTGATGATGATAATGTCATGGCTTTGTACAAAAAGATTATGGTGAGTATTACAAGGCGTAGAATTTCATTGTGAGAGTTTACTATACTGCAAATTATATGCTTCTATTTATAAAAATACAGAAACAGGCAGAAGTAACCTATGCTGTTAGAAGTAACGATAGTGGTTACTCTTTGGAGGTGGGTAGTGACTGAGAGACATGTTTGGTTTTTGATCTGAATGCTGATTGGTAGTTTTTGAAAACTTATCAAGATATACCCTATGATAGATGTCCTTTTCTATATGTATATTATACTTCTTCAATAAGAAGCTTAACAAAACAAAAGGGGAAGTAAACATGTAAGCTGATTTTCCTGGTAAGAATTTTTATTTTATATCCTGAAATGATGNTGAAAACTTATCAAGATATACCCTATGATAGATGTCCTTTTCTATATGTATATTATACTTCTTCAATAAGAAGCTTAACAAAACAAAAGGGGAAGTAAACATGTAAGCTGATTTTCCTGGTAAGAATTTTTATTTTATATCCTGAAATGATGCCTTAGCAAGTTGCTGCGTTAAATCACATTTTTCTTTTGAGTTATGTTAAAATGAGAGAAGCTTTTTTTTTTAAGGGTAAAATTGGCTTTAAGGTATAATACAACCACAATGAAGAGTGTTGTAAGTTTTGTTAAAATCATATATATTAAAGATAGTAGATCTGAGATTATGGGGCAGTGGGGAGTGACTACTTAAGAGTAAAGGGTTTCTTTTTGGGTTGATGAAAACGTTACAGAATTAGACAGTGTTGATGATTATACAACTTGGTGAATATATTAAGGACCACTAAAGTATATACTTTAAAAGTGAACTTTATGTTATATGAACTATATTCAATTAAAAAATAAGAAATCACATGGGAAGGAAAGCAGTAGAATTCTTTTTAATGAGTTATATTCAAAGCACACTAACAATAGAAGACGTGTAAGGAGGAAGAGCACCACATTGTGTCCATAGCAAACCAAGGTCAGACCAGCAGAGCAGCTCCTCAATGCAGCTGGACTTCCGTTCCGTTTAACAAATATTTCCTGATGGTCTTCTTTGAGATACTGAAAAGCATGAACAAAGATCTATGAAACTTGGTCATTTTCCCCCAGGGCCAGATTTCTTGCTGGAGACAGATGTATGGCTATCTAAAAAGGGGAAAAGCATACATAGCCATGTATCCATTTTCCCTTCAAACCCCTTCCATCCAGGCTGCCACATAACATTGAGCAGAATTCCCTGTGCTGTCCCTTGTTGGTTATCCATTTTAAATATAGCAGGGTGTACATGACCATCCCAAACTCCTTAACATGTGTATTTGTGGCTGAGTCCCTTCACTGTTCACCTGAAAGCATCACAACATTGTTAATCGGCTATACCCCGATGCAAAATAAAAAATTCAAAAGAAAAAAATGAAAATCAAAAGGGGAAAGGGCGAGGGATGCCATTTTATAACAGGTATAAGTGAAGTTAATGCAGGAGTGGATGTGGGATTTGGGAGGACATCTTACAGGAAGGGAGGTTTGAACTGGGATTTGAAAGGTAAGAAGCACTTTAGAAAGCGATGCGGGAGAGAGTGTCTGGGGGACAGTATCAGCAAAGGCATAATGGGAGTAGCTTGGGGAGAAATGATCAGAAGTTTTCTGTGTCTGGACCCTTGGGTTTCTAACTCCCTTTTGTAGGGAGGCTGCCTACATCAGCTCCGATTTCTGGGAAGTAGCACACAGGGTTGAAAGTGGCAGAGGCAGTTGGCTCATTGCCTGCTCTGTAGAACAACCAAGGCCAAGGGCACAGAGTTCAAGCTGTAGTTATTTATTTGACTTAATCCCACCCTGGAAAACGCTTTAGAAATCAGTGCCAAAACCAGAAGAGTAGTTTTGGGAAGTGATGGAGTTGTAGTAGTTCCGCTTTCCTGAAGGCCAAGGAGCTCTGATTCTGCAGGATTAAAGAGAAGTGCTGTTCGCAGTCAGCAGCTGCTGCTCATGTTTTGGGGAACTGTGAGCATGTGCGCTTCTCCCTGGAGAGGGGGATGGATGGGCCAGTGGGCTGGAGCCTGCCAGGGTAGCCAAGACTGCGCGTGTTTCTCCCCATCCCTTCTCGCGAAGCCTCCTCTAAGCTTTACGGGGTAGCAGTTACTGCCTTGGCTCTGCTAGCAATGCTGCCTGGGGCAGCAGTTCCTGGCTTCACAGAGCCACAGCCCCCTGGTTAACAGCAGGATACAAGAGAACAGTGCTAAGATCCCTTTGTAGCTTCAGCTTTAGTTAACACATGTGGAGTGGGAAGGAGGCTTGGTCTTTGGGCAGCTCAGGGACAATTTTCCAGTTATAATTTTGGAAAATATTTGGTTGACCTCTTGAGTTACTCCCGTTTTTTGCTACTCTTTCTTTAAAGTAGCACTCTGTTTTTTGTTCTGAAAATAACTTTAGTATTATAAGCTGCTAGTATGTTTTACCATACTCTTTGGGGGTTGGGGGTACTCCATGCTAAAGAAATACACTGACAGACAAATTTCTCCAAAGATGAAGAAAAATGGATCTATTAGGTGTTAATAGCATGAAATCTTAAAACTTCTAGAATTTTAGAAAGACAGTGTGGGGACATATGGTCCTAGAGTTCTACTCCCTGCTTCTTGTTTCATATTTAAATTTTCACTAAAACATCTCTTGCCCTGGCTGTGTCCATGTAATCACTCTCAGGGTGGGGGAAGCCTTAGCTATGGACTTAGTGCTGGTTTACAACCCTGGAGCATAACAACATCACTTGGTGCTTTAAAAAAACATCAGGTCCAACCCCCAGAGAAGTTAAATCAGAATCTCATTGATGTTTTAAAAATCTAGGATCTCTACTTTCTGCCTATGGACTTTGGCAAATTACTTAGCCTCTCTGTATGTCAGCTTCTTCATCTGTAAAATAGGTAATAGTATTCACAACACAGGGTTGTCAGGATTAAATGAGTTAGTTCATTTAGTGTAATGCTCAGTAAATGTTAGCTATTATGACTGACATGCATTTCTAAATTTGGTTTGCCAGTATTTTGTCCAGGACTTAAAATTTGTTCAGAGATTAATATGTAGTTTTCCTTTCTAGAACTCTTTTGGGTTTTTTTTGGCTTCAAGATTTTACTAGCCACGTAAAGTTTAATTGGAGACTATTCTTCCTTTCACTGTTTATTTTGTGTATGTGGGTGTGAGTGTGGAGAGGCGGTTTAAGCTTGAAATTTTGGGGTGTTATGGAATATGCTTGAAAATCCATCTCCAACAGTGACTTCTTTATGGGAAGATTTTAAAATAGTAAGATCCTAGTACTTTACTGAAAGCTCTCCAGTGACTTCTTTCCTATTTTACTCAAGCCAGAGTGTAAGCTGTAGGCATCATCCTAGGTGAACTGGCTTTCCATTATCTCAGCGTCTTCACTGTTTACTCATCTTAGGATGAAATTCTTAAATCTTAAACCGTTTCTGTACACCTATCTGTGCCAGGCACTTTTCTAGATGCTTGGGATATGTCATTATCTGTGAGTAAAGCAGAGGAAAGTCCCTGCCCCCATGGAGTTTATGTTACAGTGGCTGGGAAAAAAATACTGATAGTGGTAGAAAGAGATAATAGGTATAATAAATAAACTATATTAAAAGATGATCGACTTCCCTGGTGGCTCGGATGGTAAAAGCATCTGCCTACAATGTGGAAGACCCAGGTTCAATCCCTGGGTCGAGAAGATCCCCTGGAGAAGGAAATAGCAACCCACTCCAGTACTCTTGCCTGGAAAATCCCATGGATGGAAAAGCCTCGTAGGCTACAGTCTATGGGGTCGCAAAGAGTCGGACACGACTGAGCTATTTCACTTTCNCCCCTGGAGAAGGAAATAGCAACCCACTCCAGTACTCTTGCCTGGAAAATCCCATGGATGGAAAAGCCTCGTAGGCTACAGTCTATGGGGTCGCAAAGAGTCGGACACGACTGAGCTATTTCACTTTCACGTGCTTTAGAAAAAGAAAAAATTAAGCAGGGTAAAGAGAAATCAGGAGAATAGATGGAGAGGTGTGAAGGGAAAAAGAAGGGCTGGTTACATTCAGTTCAGTTCAGTCGCTCAGTCTTGTTTGACTCTTTGTGACCCCATGAACCACAGCACACCAGGCCTCCCTGTCCATCACCAACTGCCGGAGTCCACCCAAACCCATATCCATTGAGTCGGTGATGCTATCCAACCATCTCATCCTCTGTTGTCCCCTTCTCCTCCTGCCCTCAGTCTTTCCCAGCATCAGGGTCTTTTCAAATGAGTTGGCTCTTCGTATCAGGTGGCCAAAGTATTGGAGTTTCAGCTTCAACATTAGTCCTTCCAATGAACACCCAGGACTGATCTCCTTTAGAATGGACTGGTTGGATCTCTTTGCAGTCCAAGGGACTCTCAAGAGTCTTCTCCAACACCACAGTTTAAAAGCATCAATTCTTCTGCGCTCAGCTTTCTTTATAGTCCGACTCTCACATCCATCCGTAACTACTGGAAAAACCATAGCTTTGACTAGACGGACCTTTGTTGGCAAAGCAATGTCTCTGCTTTT
>SJYV01050945.1:606108-691618 GCA_006410875.1 Neotragus pygmaeus
TTTTTTTTTTTTTTCATTATTTTAAAATGAACACAGAGTAAAATAAAAATTTTGTGTGTAACAGTTCTACAGATTTTAACACAGAGAGATTCATGTAGCCACCTCCATAGTCAGGATATATGTTTAGCCTAATCTGTTGTCTTTTGAAGGTATTGCTAGTGTAATTTGCTGATGGATGGGATGAGGGGAGTAACCTGAGCAACTAGAAAGTTGGAATTGCCATCAACTGAGATGGAGAAGATTCCTGATAGAGCACCGATGATAAGGAGTTCAGTTTTGAGCATAATGAATGTGTCTGTTTTGTCTAAATTTCTTAGTTCCTTGGCATAATGTTGCTTATTTAACCCCTTATAAAGTATGTATCAGATTTTTATGTATTTTTCCCAGATTAATCTATATAAAGAATCTTTTTATCTCTTTATGCTACCCCTTTCCCAGTTTCGTCACACAGATGGTAGCATACCACAAACACTGTTCTGTATCTTGTCTTCTAACGGTATGTGTTGGAAATCATACCACTTCATACCCAGCTCAGAACTTTTCATAGATTTTTTTTTCTCTTTTTTTAAAATTTTAATTAGAGGTTAATTACTTTACAGTATTGTGGTGGTGTTTGCCATGCATTCACACGAATCAACCGTTGGTGCACACTCTCCCACCGCCTGCCCCATCCCATCCCTCAGGGTCATATTGGTGCACCAGCCCTGAGCACCCTGTCTCATGCATTGAACCTGGGTTGGCGATCTGTTTCACATATGATAATACACATGTTTCAGTGCTATTCTCTCAAGTCATCCTGCCCTCGCCTTCTCCCACAGAGTCCAAAAGTCTATTCTTTACATCTGTGTCTCTTTTGCTGTCTCACATATAGGGTCATCGTCACCATATTTCTAAATTCCATATATTCATAGAATTCACTTCATAGAATTGCAGTGTATTGTACTTTAATTTATCTAAACCAGCCTTAATTTATATACCTTAAATTGTGTACTTTATCTGAAATATAAATTAAAAATTTTTATAGATAATTATATACCTTAATTTATCTAAACAATCCTAGGTTAATGGGTATTTAAGTAGTTTCTAGGTAGTCATTTTGTACATTGTGCATATATCTATAAGAAAATTTCTTAAAGAGTTATGGGACATGTAGTGGTGTCCCACTCTTTGCGATCACATGGACTACAGCATGCCAAGCTTCTCTGTCCTTTACCAACTCCCAAAGTTTGCTCAAACTCATGTCCATTGAAGTCGGTGATATCATCCAACCATCTCATCCTCTGTTGTCCCCTTCTCCTCCTGTCCCCAATCTTTCCCAGCACCAGGGTCTTTTCCAGTGAGTCAGCTCTTCGCATCAGGTGGCCAGAATATTGCAGTTTCAGTTTCAACATCAGTCCTTCCAATGAATATTCAGGGTTGATTGCCTTTAGGGTTGACTGGTTTAATCTCCTTGCAGTCCAAGGGACTGGCAGGAGTCTTCTCCAGCACCACAGTTCGAAGGTATCAGTTTTTTGGTGCTAAGCCTTTTTATTTGTCCAGCTCTCACATCCGTACATGACTATTGGAAAAACCATAGCTTTGACCATACAGACCTTTGCTGGCAAAGTAATGTCTGTTTTTTAATACTTTGTCTAAGTTTGTCATTGCTTTTCTTCCAAGGAGCAGGCATATTTTAATTTCATAGCTGCAGTCACCATCCACAGTGATTATGGAGCCCAAGAAAATAAAAGCCCATCACGGTTTCCATTGTTTCCCCATCTGTTTGCCATGAAGTGATGGGACCAGATGCCATGATCTTAGTTTTTTGAAGGTTGAGTTTTATTTTAAGCCAGTGTTTTTGCTCTCCTCTTTCACCTTCATCAAGAGGCTCTTAGTCCCTCTTTGCTTTCTGCCGTAAGTGTGGTGTCATCTGCATATCTGAGGTTATTGAAATTTCTCCCTACAATCTTGATTCTAGCTTGTGCTTCATCCAGCCTGGCGTTTCACATGATGTACTCTGCATATAAGTTAAATAAGTAAGGTGACAATATACAGCCTTTACGTACTCTTTTCCCAATTTTGAACCAGTCTGTTGTTCCATGTCTAGTTCTAACTGTTGCATATTGACCTGCATGCAAGTTTTACAGGAGGCAGGTCAGGTGATCTGATATTCCCATCTTTTTTAGAATTTTCCATAGTTTTTTGTGATCCACACAGTCAAAAGTTGGATCTTACACCTACAAAATTAGTACTGACATACAAATTTCAATGTTTTCTACTTTTATTTATTTATTGAATGCGCTAGTGGATTCTGGGTGAATCCCTTGGGAGAGAGAACTTACCTTAAGATAACATAAAAGTGTTATATCCTAATAGTATGTGTTAGATCCAAGTTTTGATATTTGAGGTAAATCAAATATTTCTGCCATGCAATGAGTAGAAAATGTCTAATTCTTGTTCAATAGAGATTTAGCCTTCCTAATTAATATTATTTACTATATTAAATTAATATTTAAATTAATACTAATATTTAAATTAATATTATTTACTAATACTGTATATTTTTTGTTTTTCTTACTCTGAATTTCATTTTTTAGTTTTTCATGTATTTGCAAGTTGAAAATTGATTCAAATTAGGACTTTTATGCATTATTGTGGAATTTAATTTCACACATTATNTATTTAAATTAATATTATTTACTAATACTGTATATTTTTTGTTTCTCTTACTCTGAATTTCATTTTTTAGTTTTTCATGTATTTGCAAGTTGAAAATTGATTCAAATTAGGACTTTTATGCATTATTGTGGAATTTAATTTCACACATTATAGATTTTGAAATTTATTGTAATCTTGGCTCAGAACTATTGTTCCGAGTCACATTGTAATACAGTCTGCTGGTTGAATCTAATTAAGGTGTCGTATCACTTGCATGCAGTATGTATCTTTGCCTAGAATGTTCTAAAATTCCTCAGTTGGGAATAGCACTTCCCTCAGTTCTTGGTTTGATTGAAAAACCCAGCAGTATTTGACACACTGTATGTAACTCTTGTTTAAAAGGCAGACTTTGTTTAGCTTTTGTGTTTCTTGACTATTTTAAGCAAAATGCTAAACTGCAGTTTCCAGCATGGTTATTGCTAGATTGAGTATTAATGTTATTAATATCACCTCTATTCATTCACTATCACTGCATTCAGAGACAAGCATGACTGTACTCCAGTTCTGGGTACACAAACATTAAGGAAATATAACTAATTTAGTAAATGAAAGTTGAGTAGCTTGAAAGTAAAATTGCTTTCTAACAAGTGTGGACTATAATTTTAAAGGAAATGAGCAAGTTATCTCTTTATGAGATAATACTTTACAATTATAGAGCTGACTCCAGTACTATTATGTGTTGGAGAGACCACCTGCTTTTCTTAGTATTATATGGAAAATGAACAATTCCAAGCTCACCAATATTCCCAGAATTATCTTGCTTATTAGCACACAGATCTTTTTTCCTTCCTCCCAATTGGTTTCACCCTCTATTACCTGTTTCTTGCTCTCATTTGCAAGGTAATCAGCTCTTAAATAAACAAGAATTCTCCAAAGACTGGATATAAACCAGGGTTAAGGGGCACAGGCTTGGTTGATACAGGGCCTTTTGTGGAGCTGCTCTTCCCCAGCGAAACTGTTTCTTTAAGGGCTTTTCTGTTTGACCATTTATAGATACATACTTTCAATATTTAAAGATGGAACCTTTCTCTCTACTTCTAGGTATCCTTAGACTTTCCAGCACAGTACCATACAATAAGTATTAGGTCTTTCTTACTCTCTCTGGCCCTTTATTGCTCTGTAACAGTGTTTCTCAGCTTTGGCACCCCTGACATTTTGAACTGTATAATTCTTTGTAGTGGGGGGCTGTCCTGTGCATTGTGGGGTGTTTACCCACTAGGTGCCAGTAGCGGCCTCCAAATCACGACAATCAAAAATGTCTCCTGACACTGCCAGATGTTCCCCGGGGGACAACATCACCCTCGGTTGAGAACCAGTGCCTTATAACATTGAATAGGTATTTGATTTCCCTGGCTGAGACATAGTTTCCTCACCTATGTGATGTGGTTAGTAATCCCTGCCCACTGCCCAGGGTAAAATATGTATACAAGTGCTGTGTGTGTTTTTGAGTACTGTGTACAAATAAGTGGCTGGGGTAAGCCTGGCAGCAGAACTCAGCTCTGGACTCTATTTCAGTGTAGAGGATGAAGCTGAGAATGTTAGGTCATGGTGCTNCCCAGGGTAAAATATGTATACAAGTGCTGTGTGTGTTTTTGAGTACTGTGTACAAATAAGTGGCTGGGGTAAGCCTGGCAGCAGAACTCAGCTCTGGACTCTATTTCAGTGTAGAGGATGAAGCTGAGAATGTTAGGTCATGGTGCTGGGGCACAGGCTTCATACTTCCTTTGCTGATGATGCTCTACAGAGCTGTCCTGTCCAAATAGGGAAAGTGGGTGGATGATGTGAGCAGGACTTGACTAGTTGATTCGTTCTTACCAAGTAGTCCTGAGATCCTGAGGCAGCTGTGATGGGGCAAAGTACTATTGAGGGGGCAGGTGCATCCTCAGAATGACTGGAGCCGTTCTTACTGTACTGAATATTTAGCACCCTGCCATGTATGGCTTTGGCTGCCATGCCGTCTTTGGTCCGCCCTATATCTCTGCCCTTTGTAGNAAGTAGTCCTGAGATCCTGAGGCAGCTGTGATGGGGCAAAGCACTATTGAGGGGGCAGGTGCATCCTCAGAATGACTGGAGCCGTTCTTACTGTACTGAATAGCACCCTGCCATGTATGGCTTTGGCTGCCATGCCGTTTTTGGTCCGCCCTATCTCCCTGCCCTTTGTAGCCCTATCTCCCACTTCTTTTTATTTCAGATTGAACAAACATGTATTGCCTCTTGTGCCAGCCACTTTGCCAAGTGCTTTCCCATACATTCTTTTTTATTCCTTTTAGTGGAATAATCCCACATACAGTAATGCCCTGTAAGTAGCATCACTGTACTTGTTTCACAGACAGTAACAGTAATAATAGTAATAGCAGTAATAGTAGTGAAGGCAGCCTTAATAGTACAAACTAGCGGATACTGAGTTCTTAATTCTGTGCCTGACCCTGTGCTAAGTGCTTTTTATGTATTAAATCATTGAATGCTAGGAGCAGTTTACAGAGTTGATACTGTTATTGTATTTCTTTTCCAGATGAGGAAACTGAGGCACAGTGAGGTTACATAGCCCATCCACACAGCTAGTAAGTGGTAGGTCCTTCATTTGGATATAGACAGTCTGTCTCCAGAGCTTACTCTTAGGAAACAGGGTCAGAAAAATGACATAACTTGTACAGATTCAAGGAGCAGATAAGAGGCAGACTGGGATTCAAATACAGAGTATGACTCCAGGCTCCGCCTGTTTCCAGTGCACCAAGCACCATACATCTCATTCACTTGTTCTCCCTGCCTACCTGTGGGTAGTATTGCTTCTATAAGTACTAGCTTATAGCACAGCACAGGGGATCTATTAAAAGATACTTCATGAATTCAAGTTAGGGTGATCAAAGGGGTGAGAAATAAGAGGCAAAGGGAAACTTGGAATCAGCCTGGTGGCTCTTGTTAGTCAGTTCTTTGGTCTGTAATTTCATTTTTTATCTGATTTCTGTAGAATTCTGCTATTTTTAGTGAAAAGTACTTGTGTTTTGGATGGTAGTTTTGGGATTTAATGGCATAACATTTATTATCATAGTTCTGGTTAGGAACTGTTATTTGTGTGTTGGAACAGACCAGAAAGGGCTGGAATCTGGAACCAGAATTCTCTTTGGGTGGGTGGGTGATGATAGGAGAGAGGTAATGCAAGTAAGTTAAACCCTTAGAGATGGTCTGTTAGTTTTCTATGGTTGTTGGCACAAAGTGCTACAAGGTGGTGGCTTAAAATGGCAGATATTTATTCTCAGTTCTGGAGACTAGAAGTCTAAAACCAAGGTGTCAGCAGGCCCTGGTCTCTCTGAAGGATCTGGAGAAGCTGCTCTTTTGCCTCTCCCTGGCTTCTTGTGTTTGCCTGCGATCCTCGGCAGTCCTTGGTTTATAGATGTGTCCCTCCAGTCTCCCTCTGTTTTCCTGTGGCCTTCTCTCCTGTGTGTTTGTGTCTCTGCATCTAAGTGCCCCCCTTCTTATAAGAATACCCCTCAGTTATTTTGGATTTAGGGCCCAGCCTATCCCAGTACATCTTAACTTGATTACTTCTGCAAAAGCCCCTATTTTCAAATAAGGGTGCGTTAACAGGTTTCAGGTGGACCTAAGTTTTGGGGGGACACTATTCAACCCTGTGAAGCTGGTATCCAGAGAGTAAGCAGTAGATGGCTCTGCATCCAGTCAGCATGAGCAGAGACCCTCTGGAGTACATGGAAGGTCTGACCCGTGAGCAAGACAAAGGACACTTGAGGCTGTGCAGGTTGTGATTGGAGACTCAGATCATGACTCTCGGATCAGTGTAAGCAGATAGTAGTGTCCTAACCCCAGGCTGTCTCTATTTTCTACAGGACCCTGGTAAGAGCAAGCTATGGTATTTGAGGTACTAGACAAACGATTAGTTTGCCAAGAAAGAGAACATGTCAGGTACCCAGGGTTTGAATCATGAGAGACATCTGGATGCGGGAATAAGGAAAAGCTGAGATAAGAGAGTGGGGCCAGCCAAGTCATGGCCTGTCCTGCGTGTGACTTGGCGCTGAGTCCCAGCAAGGTGGCTGAAGCATCTAAAAATACCCCCTTCCCAGGGATAAGCCTGAGCCTAGGCAGCACTGAGCCTTCAGTGCTTGGTAGGTGAAGGGTGGTAAGGAAAAGTGAACTAGAGCCTTCTTGTTACAATTCAGAAACAAACTGTCAGCACCTGACACTGGCATGTGTTGAGGTGCTCTGGCAAGGCATAAATAGGCGTGGGATCTCTGGGTAGTAGTGAGTGCTTTAGATAAAGGGGGATGAAAAATTTAATAACATTAAATGTCATTTGTAAAATGAAAGCTCTTGCCCTTCCTAGGAAACACTTTGTAGGTCAACCTGTCTGCTCTCATCAGAGAGGCTGAGTAAGAGGTTGAGTTGCTCTAACATTAGCACCTTTTCTTTTTAAATAAATTGCTTGATAACATTTCTTTGGAACTTTGACTGTTTCTTTAACATAATCAAAGTCCAGCCTGTCGTGTAGGTCTCAGATTCTGAGTGATCTGTACTGTCCATTTCTCCCCTCACCTTTAAGCTGGACAGGTTTCTGTGAGAATTGTGTCCTAGACAGTTCATAAGGACAGAGAATGCCATGCTGCTGCTAGTTGCTGGCTTCTCCACCTACCTGCCTGTACCGTGCCAGCCTAGTTCAGTTACTGCTGGGTGTGTGTGTGTGCACGCATGTGCATGTACTTACATGCATGCATATGTGTGTGCTTGACCTTGTTGGGGGAGTTTGTAATTTCTTTGGTTCTGTCTCACCGCAGCAAAAATTTGAAGCAATGGAGGGACCAGTGTTACAGCTTAGTTTTATTTGGCAAGCAAAGGAAAATACATCCTCGAGGCGTGCGGGCTTACCCACCCAAAAGCTGCAAAGGGAAGAGAGGCCAGAGGCTCAATTTTGGCTCCTCTTTTTCTCCTCCCCTTGAGTCTGCCCTTTGTAAAGTGGGCTAGCCAGGAGGGCTGTTTCTTCCACCTGTTTGTTTCTCCGGTCCTTGGACCTTCCTTTGTTCTATATTCCTGGGCTTTTCCCTTTGTCCTTTAGCCACCGCCATTCTGGACTACTTTTTCCTATCCTAACTACCTAACACTCTTGTCTCTCTGGACCTGTAGTAGATTTCTAACTCAGGATTCTTATTCAGGTAATTTTGTCTTTGATTAGTTTTGGGGACCCTCTGGATTCTCTCAGACCATGTTCCTTAGTCCCCATAGTTACCACAAACAATTGTGTGATGAATATTACTATTCATAACAGTAATTACTTTTTTATGCCAAATTATTTGCTTAGGATAAATTGCTAGAAGTGTAATTGCTGGATCAAGGATATTTGCTCTTCAATGCTTTTTATACATATTTCCGCAGTGCTCTTCAGAAACGTTTATATGCTCATATATATAAGTGCTCTTGCCCCTGAACTCTAACACTGGATAATTTTTTTTGAAGTTTATCAATTTAGATCATATTTTTGTTTAAATTAATTACTTTTTTATTACTAGTTTAGTTGAACATATTATCATGTTTATTGACTAAAAGCTCTTGTTTTGGGAATTATGAATACTCTTTGTCCATTTTCTTTTAGAGTAGATGCTTTTATCCTATTTCTTCATTTATTCAACAAATATCAATTGAGCACCTTTTATGTTAGGGCCAGACGATGTTCTAGGTGAACAGTACAGACAAAATCCCTGTGATTTTTTAAAGTTTATAATCTAATGTAAATAGAATACATTAGAATATTTTCTAATCTATAAACAAATATGTAGTATGACATATTTATAAACAAATAAATGTGTTTATAAACAAATAAACATGTAGTATGACATATTTAAACAATAAATATGCTGGGTGTGTGTGTGCACAAAATAAATATATAGTATGACATATAAACAAATAAATATGTAGAAAATAAACAAATAAATATGTGGTATGACAAGTGGAGATAAGGACTGTACAGAAGGTGCCTTGAAAGGGGGTAGAGATGATGGTGCATGAGGATGCTATTTATAATGGTGGTTTGGGGAGACCTGATTGATACCACTGGTATTTAAGGGGAGACCTGAAGAAGATAAAGGTACAAGCTCTGCTGATACTGAGGAAAGCATGATAGTGGCGGGAACAAAGTGTACAAAGGACCTAAGGCAGGCCTGTGTTTGACTTATGGCATGATCATGGTTTGGTGAATGAGGGAGAGAGTGAGGAGGTGAATTTGAGAGGTAGCAAGGAGTTGGGCCTGGAGCCAGAGTAGGGAATTTGGATTTCATTCTGAGTGAGATAGGGAGCCTTTAAAGAGTTTTGGATACTGAAGTGACATGACCTGACCAAATGTTTTGAAAGAACACTGGTGCTGATGAGTAGAGACTAGACTGTGGGGAGCAGTGAAGGGCTCTGGAATACTAGCTGGGAGCCTCTTGCAATATATCAGATGAAAGAGCCTGGAGGTGTGGGGCAGGTAGTGACAGGGGTTTCTGGATATATAACATAGAACCTGTAGATTTGCTGATGGTTTGGATGTGAAGTGTGAAGGAAAGAGGAGCTAAAGATGGTCCAAGGTTTCTTCTTCTTGTTTTTGTGAAATATTTGTTTATTTATTTGGCTGGTCTTAGCTGCCACACTCAGGATCTTTGGTCTTCACTGTGGCATTGAAGTTCTTTAGTTGCAGCCAGCAGGATCTTTAGTAGTGGCATGAGTGAAGTCGCTCAGTCGTGTCCAACTCTTTGAGACCCCATGGACTGTAGCCTACCAGGCGGCTCTGTCCATGGGATTTTCCAGGCAATAGTACTGGAGTGGATTGCCATTTCCTTCTCCAGGGGATCTTCCCAACCCAGGATTGAACCTGGGTCTCCCGCATTGTAGACAGATGCTTTACCATCTGAGCCACCAGGGAAGTCCTTAGTAGTGGCATGCAAACTTAATTGCAGCATGTGGAATCTAGTTCCCTGATGGGGATTGAACCCAGGCCTCTTGCATTGGGAATGTGAAGTCTTAGCCACATTCCTTTCCAAGGAAGCCCATGACCCAAGGTTTCTGAGCTGAGGAGTTGGTAAGGCAGTTGCCATTTGCTGTGAAGGGGAAATGTTGGAAGAAGAGGATTGGTGATGATCTGTGAGAGCTCTTTACTTGATAAAGTAGGTTAGTTTTTTGTCATTTAGGTGGAAAGGCTTTTCCCCTACTCAATTTGTTGTTAATTAACTTTGTTAGTTGTGTTTTGATACACAGAAATGTCAGGTTCTAATTTTGTCATCTGTTAATCTTTATAGTTTCTGGTGTTGCTGTCATGTCTAGACAGGTTCTAAAAACTAATCACCGATGCTTTCAGTATTCTCATAGTTTTGTATTTGCATTTAACTCTTTAATCTGGGTAGAATTAATTTTGATGTAGATTGTGAATTACAGTTCAATCTTAATTTTCTCATAAAATTAACCTGTTATCCTAGCATCATTAAACAATTTGTTCTCTGCTAAGAGAAATGATTCTGTCATTTCCTTTGAATTGGGAAAGAGGAGTGTGTGACAGGTTGTGTGAAGAGATACCATTCCATCATGTGTTAGTGTTTAGCGAGGCCCTAGTCTTGTTTTGGTTGATGACTTAGTGACTGTAATGTCTAACAGGTTATAAACATTTGTCTCCTGAGTCTCTTCCATTCGCTAAAGGGGTGGCTTTATTCAGTGGCAGTTTTTCAGTGATAGTGAATTCTGCCTCGTAGATGATATGTGACCTGTTTGTAACCATGGCCTGTGTCCAATTACCAAATATGCTTTTCTGTGACCTAATTTTGTCAACTGACAATTCTTCTGGTATTATAAACTAAAATTTGCTTTAGCAATATGAACATTGACTACAGTGTATACTTCTGTCCACTGATAATACTGTAGATTCCAAAGGCCTGTAAGATATATGTTTGCCACGTCTTAAAGTTGGGTGAAGTCTTCAAGCTTGGAAGTAAATCTCTAGCATGTTGTTAACTGTAGAAATTTTTGTTAAGGCTGATTGAACCTAAATCTCTTTAATGCTTTTCTTGTTTTTTTTGTAGAGAGGGAAATATGACGTTCCAAAGTGGCTCTCTCCCAGTAGCGTTCTACTTCTTCAGCAAATGCTACAGGTAATCTTTGTTATTTATTTTTACATAATAGAAATCTATTGCAGTTATTTGATTTTAAGATGTCTATGGTGTTACTACATTTATATATCACCTTTAAAAAATTCTATTCATTATATCTATTCTGCAAATATTTTCTACTAGTGACTTCACTTTCACTTTTCACTCTCATGCATTGGAGAAGGAAATGGCAACTCAGTCCAATGTTCTTGCCTGGAGAATCCCAGGGATGGGGGAGCCTGGTGGGCTGCCATCTATGGGGTTGCACAGAGTCGGACACGACTGAAGCGACTTAGCAGCAGCAGCAGCAGCAGTGCTTTCTTTGTAAACGCAGGGTTTTTTTTGGCCATACCATGTGGCATATGGGATCTTCCCTGATCAGGGATTGAACCCCCACCCCCTGTAGTAGAATTGTGGAGTTTTAACCACTGGACCTCCAGGGAAGACCTGCATTTTTTTTTTTTTTTTTAAGACAGCTAATATATGTCTTTGGTGATTTGGTTTTTCTTCTCTTTTCTTGAGAATTGTCAGTTTAATCAGCTCTTGCGCCACTGTTTTCTGTGTTCTTGCTGCCACTCTTTGTATGCTAGATATATAGTGGATATGGAATAAATGCTTGAATGAGCTGATGTACCACTGAGTGGTCCCTTGATCTAGTGCTGTGGTTCTCAAACTTTAGCATGTACCAGAATTGCCAGATGGGCTTATTAAAACCCAGATTCCTGGACTTCAAACGGAGAGTGTCTGATTCTATAGATCTGGAGCAGCACTAAGTTTACATTTCTAACAAGCTCCCAGATGACATTGATGCTGCTTGGTCTTGGGGGGCCACATTTAAGAATCACTGAGTTGTTGTAATGACCTCTGAAGGTGAAAGATAGGCGTGCTGAAGGCTAGTTATCCTCCCAGCGGGTCAGTAGACATGCCACCTAACCTGGTTCTGACCTGAAAATGGGGATTCTGAGCTTGGCCTCACTGCTTCATAGTGTTACGTGGATAAAATGAGATTAATAGGAAACACTTTGAAAATATGAGTACCTTATTAGTGCAGTATGTTTTTCATGATTATGTATTTCAGTTTTCCATCTATTAAGCCATCTCTACTTTTTATTCAAAATTTACTTCAAGCTCACCCACCTTGATTACGTAGGCCAGACCACCAAATCTCCATAATGAGATTGAAAACACCTCATCCTTTCTTCCGAACTCCCCAAAACTTAATCTGTGTTGATTAATTTTCCTTTCCTCACATTTGAAAATGACAAATGGAAAAGAAAGGTATGCTTCTCAACTTGTTCTATGTGATTGTAAACTCACCGGAGGTAGAGATTGCATATTCAGTGTGAATGCCCTGCATTGTGGCTGCTTGAATATTAAATTGGTGAATATTTCCTGTGAATAGGTTTTCCAGCAAAAGACTATTACATCATACAATAGATTGACTGAACTTCATGAATAATGTCCATACCAATGAAGTTCATGTTTGTTAAACATTTATCTTCTAAGCCGTGTTGGTTGCTATAGTTCTCTTGCTTCTATTCCCTTTTTAAAAGAATTTATTCCAAGGCCATTTTAAGGTCTTTGACAGTATTTTTGTGATGATAAAAGTTTACATCTGTTCTGATGAATTTTGAGTTCTCAGGAGAAAAAGGTGTTCTATGCTATTTGAAACATTAATCTCCAGCTACCTCTCAATGGCCACTAGGTGGACCCAAAGAAACGGATTTCTATGAAAAATCTCTTGAACCACCCCTGGATCATGCACGATTACAACTGTCCTGTTGAGTGGCAAAGCAAGGCTCCTGTAAGTAGAATTAAAAAACAAAAAACTTTGTGTGGATTCAGGATGTACAGTGATGTGTTCTAAGTATAAAAGAAAATACATTTTGTAGACTTATTCATCAGATTGCTGTTTGGGAGACTGTAACTGAATTATACATTCACCTATTAATCTCTCGGACAGTGATGTCTAACCAGGCCGGCACAGGAGAATCACAAGGACCTTAAAAAGTGCCTGTGTCCCCTCCCACAATGATTAATGGATATTTTAAAAAGCTCCCAGGTATCTCTCACATAGTCAAGATTGTGAACAGTGCTCTGAGAATCTTGGGCAGGTTACTTAAGTTTTCCAAACCTGTGTATTCGTCTGTTAAAAGGTTAATCCTGTTCTTTGTCTGCTTCCCAGAGTAGTTATGAGGTTGCGGTGGTTCTCATACTTTTAAGTCTGAGGCCCCCTTTATGCTCTTAATATTAATGTATTAAAATATTTATTAATTGATTCACTTAAAAGTAACAGTACTATACCTGTTACAGTTTATCACAAATAAATATTTTTATGAAAAATGACTATTTAAAAAATAAATGTGGCGGGAAGAATAGCATTGTTCTACATCTTTGCAAGTTTTTTTAAAGTTTAGCTTAAAGGAAGGCACTTGGGTCTCACCTGCTTGCACTGTCTGTTTTGTTATGTTGTTTTGATTGGAGGTCCTCCAGGGTCTACAGACCACACCACACCCCGAGAACTGGTTTAATATATATATAGGAAAGAACTTTAACACAGAGTGCTATGCAAGTTTAAGCAATTATATTAACAAATATTCCTACATTACTGTTTTCAAAATATTTTTTAACAAATGGAAGTTTGAACTTGATAAAAATGTGAGTGTTACTAAAGAATATGTGTAATTTAAAAAATTATAGTTAATTTAAAATATTGTGTTTTAGATGTACAGCAAAGTGATTCAGTTATGCATATATATATATATATTTCAAATTATTTTCCATTATAGGTTATTATAAGATATTGAGTTTTAGTTCCCTGTGTTACACAGTAAATCTTTACAGTTTATTTTATGTAAGGGGTAGCCACATTTTGTATATTAATGAACTATTGCTACATTTAAAAAAACAAATTTAGTGTTTTCAAACAATAATAATTTCCAGTTTCTGTGGATCGGTAATTTGGGGCTCAGCTGGGCTGTTCTTGTGTGGGTCTTACCTGAGGTCACTCGTGTGGCTGCAGTCAGCTGGTGACTAACATGGCTGGATTGTGTAAGATTCACTCAGAAGACCAGCTGTTGGGACTCCCCTGGTGCTTCAGTGGTTAAGGCTCCAAGCTTCTATTGCAGGAAGCACGGTTTTGATCCCTGGTCAAGGAACCAAGATCCCACATGTGACATAGCATGGCCAAAAAACCCCCCAGCTGTTCATGTTGGTTATTTGTTGAGTCACATTCGTCCAGTAGGCTACTCTGGGCTTCTTGATATGGTGGTTGGATTCCAAAAGAAGCAAGAAAGTGGGCAAGCCCTAACACTGAAGCCTTTTTCAAGCCCCTGCTTTCATTGTACTTACTAATGTCTGGCCAAAGCAATCCACAAGGCAAAACCCAGAGCCGGTATGGCAGGCGTAGGCATCAAAGTTGGCACAGTTCTTATCCCCTTCTTATAGACAAGGAAATCAATAAGTTAGACATAAATATTTAAGAAATAAATATAGTGAGAAGAGTAGCACTGCTCTATGTCTTTGAAAATTTCTTTAAAGTCTAGTTTAATAGAAGACACATGGTATTCATCTGTTTCTACACTTTGTTTTAATACATTGTTTTGGTTAAAGCATCTGAAGAAAATGTAGCCTCACAAAGGTGTGTAGTTAGAAAAACATTTTAATGCTTTAAAGGAGAAGTGTTTTAATAGCCTTATCAGATAATTGGGGATGTTTTTTGATAACCTAAAATGTCTACAGTGAAGTGGAGTTTGTGCATGGGTCAACAGAATAGTTTGGAGACATGCCACATTGTAGAGCTGATACATTTGTAGGGTATTTGCTTTCTGGAAGAATCACACCAATAAATATAAATACTTGGAAAAATAGGTTGTTTGTTTTTAACCCCTTCTCACTAGTCTGTCCCCTATTAGGACCACACAGCCTGATCAGAAATCCCTCCTGATTCTCCTGTGATTGTCAGTCTCTGAAATTTCTCTTCACCCTTTTTCCTTTCACCCTTTAAGACATCTTCAGTATCTACTGAGCAAACACAATTAGAGCAGAAGCTTCATGCTAATAAATGAGAGCCTACAGACAGAGCAGAACGTGTGCTCTCCTAGCAGTGTGGCAGCAGGGCCGGGGAGCAGGATGGTGACCATGTGTGGTGCCAATGCCTGTGTTCAGCCATTGGGGGTCATCATTTCTCCATGTGTGGGAGGGCTCTGCATGTCTTCTCAACCGTGATCCTTAACAGGGGAGGATATGCTACTGTTTGCAATAGAATAGATGCCAAAATGAAGAAAATCTCTGATTTCAGCAGCATGAAGATTATTTTAAATTGGGATGTTATATAAAGTAGGATACATCGTTTTGAGGTTTTCAGTGTTCTGAAAATGTATATGATTTCTACATATTAGTATAATAATTGCTCATATATATTGAATGCTTACTATAATAGAAAAGTGTGCTGTTATAGTACTATAGTATAGTAATAGAGCCCTTAGGATACTACCCTTAAGGGCTTTATGTTTTTAACTCTTTTAATTCATTTAACCCTCATACAAACCCTCTGAAGTGGGTACTGTTATTGTCCCCATTTGCAGATGAAGCAGTTGAACACAGAATCATGAGATAACTTGCCCAAGGTCAAATAACTAGTAAGTGTAGAACCAGGATCTTAACCCAAACAGAAGGGCTCCAGAACATAATGGATCTGACAGGTCAACAGTTGAGACTCAGGTCCTGTATTCTGTGTAGTGGTAGCCTTTGTGATGAGCATTACTTGTCTGGTCTCTGTTGGAATAGCTATTGGAACAGAGTCTCAGAGAGGTGGCATTGTGGTGTGGTAGGAAGAACCCAAGGCTAGGATGAAAAATGCCCATCTTGGGCAAATGGCATAAATTTTTCTGAGTCTTCATTTTCTCACCTCTAATGTGGGTATTCTAATGTCAGTCTCTTCTGTATGTTTGGATTATGTTTTGTCATTTATAGAGTGCTTTAAATGTAATGTCATTCATCTGTTTTGTCTGCCTTACTGAGCTATTGCAGAGATCAAATGAGTTATATACAGAAGAGCTATAAGGGATTATTGCTTTTTGAAGTATTCACTTGTCTGCCTCAATATTGTCTTTCATCAAGGGTGAACTATAAAAAATAATTCAGATTTACTTAGATATTTCAGGTAGAAATGTTGTTCTGTAACTGTATGCATGTTCTATCATTTTCACACGTAGCTGTAGTACTCAAGTATTATATCGAAGAGAAGTTATACTCAGTTCCATTTTCTGCCCTACTGAACAGGAAATGTAGTAGGCACGGATAATCCAAAATAATTGGCTAGCTTTTGGTACACATTTTTGTACTTAATTTAACTGGAGCGTGTGTGGCTGAGAATTCAGAGTACTTAAAGTACTGAACCTTTTTGAAAAACCCAACTTGAGAAACCATATTTTTCAGACTTTGGTGTCTTGTCCCACTCTTTTCATTCTTTCCAGTTCAAGAGCTCAGCAAAGAAGATCACATCTCCTTCCTATGCTTCCTTCTTTTCCTCCACGTACCCTGTGGTAAAAGTACAGAACAAGAGGCTATGGGAGAGAGGTTTTTGTTTTTATGAGAGTAACTTAAGATCATGGTGGGAACCCCAGAAATCCTATCTTTCTTGCTTGAGCAGTGATATCAACAAGAAGATACCCAACTGAGTTGTAAAGTGTCTGGGCTTCTGAGTTCTTCCTGAAGTGGGAATCTACAGTTAGGGGAACTGCTAAGGTCAAAGCATCACAAGGAAAACTTACTTGTGGCATTGTTGACTTTCCTAGAACCATCAGTATAAACCTTTGTGGTTGACTTTCCTAGAACCATCAGTATAAACCTTTGTGGTCTCCGCTTTCTCCATAGCCTGTGAGGTACCAGTCAGTCATACAGGTCATTGTTTGTACCGTCCCTGTAGTTTCATGGTGGCAGCATGATTTTCCCTTGAGTCTGTTGTGACAACTATGGTGTCCAGAACAAGGGAAGGTCATGATAGTGCTCTGCCTTCTGCTGGGCAAACCTCTCTTGGATCTTGAGCATCAGTGACAACCTGAACTATGTGATCAAAAGAAAGGACCAGAATGGTTGGGGAGAGTTAATCATTGAAACAGTTGTTAAAGGGACTGGAAAAGAGAATGCTTGGAGAAGAAAGGTTGTTGATAATAGGAATATTCAAATTTATGAAAGGCTCTTATACCAAAGAGGAAGTAGAATTAAGACTGTTAGTAAAAATAGTTAACCATTTTTTGAGGGCCTCTTTATTTAGGTATTCCATATAGCTTGCATATGTTACATGGCAGGTGCCATCTCTATTTTACAGATGATGAAACTGAGACTAAGGGTGGTGTAATAACATGCTCAAGATCACACAGTTCTTTTGTGATATAATGATTAAAACCAAGGTCGTCTACTTCTAAAGCCTGTCAGCTGTTGGATTGTAGCGATTCACAGTGGGTAGGAATCAGGAGACAAATCTTAGGGGAGGAGGAAGAAGCTAACCATCCCAGCTGTTTTGGAGATGAAGACTAAGTAGAAAGTGAAACCTCACTTACCGGGGCTATTATGAAGTGAATTCTTACATTGTGAGATATGACTTTATAATTACATTCCTTATAATTCTCTTCCTATGTGATTTTCTGAATTCCGGTTGCAGGGACACACCAGACTCTACCTGCCTTTTCATTCTCAGTGATCCTTGTTTGGTTCTGAGAACGTATTTCTGGTCCCATCTCTGGTGAGGTCTCATCCTACAGGGGTCAGACTACTTGGATCATTTCTGTCCTTAATCAAAATAATGTTTGTGTGGAGGCAGTATTACTTCTTCCTTTTAACAATTGTGCTTTGCCAGTGCCTTCATCATCATGATGATTGTGCAGCATCTGTGGCACCATCAGAAGGGCTCCTTGGATTGTGCTAAACCCAAACATAACCTGGGAGACTATATGCTACAAGTCTGACCCACTCTTTACCCAGTCTCTTGTGCAGCTCCTAGTTTTCAATGCCTAGATGACTGCTCTTCGATGCAAATGTTGGTCCCTGTCTTGCAGTAGGGGAGGAGAATAGAGTCCCTGGGCTGCACAGCAGAATTGTAGCAGTCGATCAGATGATGATGGGGACATGAAAAGCTAGGAAAGAGAGCTCATCACCTTCTTGAACTGCTTATTGTTATCTGCTTATATCTCTAAAAATTGTGGAGGATGTTTATTCTTACCTAAGAGTTTGACAAACTCATGTTGTTTTTACATGTTGGTGTTTGATTTTATAAGGTAATTATGATAATTTAAAGGTTTCATAACCATAAATATTTTATTAATGTTAATAAAATTGATAAAATTTTTTCTAGCTTATTCACCTTGATGAAGATTGCGTAACAGAACTTTCTGTACATCACAGAAACAACAGGCAAACTATGGAGGATTTAATTTCGCTGGTAAGAAATACAGCATGAATTTGAAAGTGTNATTTTATTAATGTTAATAAAATTGATAAAATTTTTTCTAGCTTATTCACCTTGATGAAGATTGCGTAACAGAACTTTCTGTACATCACAGAAACAACAGGCAAACTATGGAGGATTTAATTTCGCTGGTAAGAAATACAGCATGAATTTGAAAGTGTAATCTTTTATTTCATCTTTTTTTTTGTTTTATCAGTACATTAAAAATAGTATAGCATTTTTCAGGCCTAAGATTTTATCCTGGGTGAAAATACTGTATTGCACTTAGTTTATGTTTGTGTATATTTTCAACTCTTTTCTGATGTCTGCTAGATATCCTCCTTAAAAATGAGGTTGAACAAAGAGAATTACAGTGGAAAAAATATTAAGAAACAGATCAAATGAATCTAGAGAATTTTCAGAGTTCCAATTCTGACAACTTTAAATTCTTTAACACAGAAGTGTGATTCTGCTGTAGCAATGAGGTAAACACAAAGCAGTTTTCATTTTACCTGAAAGCATCCTATTAGCATCACATCACCCCCAGCCTTATGAACCAGATACATGTGATTTCTGGTGTTGGATCATTTTTAGCTGTTTCAGATGCTTAATCACTAGATCCTATATGTAGTTTCTCCTGGAAACAGAGGCTGTCTCTGCGTACAGTCTGACATGACGGGCAGGGATCGCACCCAGCTTACCTCCTGGTTCAGTACCATGTCTTTCAACATCTATGAATTGTGTTTGCTTTTTCCTCTTTTCTAACTTGAAAGGTAAAGGCCTTAAGCAGATTTTTTTTTTTAAGAACTAACCAAAGCTTTGCTAAGCCACAAGTTTTTTCAGTGAGGTGATACGAAAGAATTCTTTTGAATGACACAGTAAGTCTTTTGAAAGACAATTTCAGACAAATGGAACATATCTGGAAAACAGAGTGATAATTTACTTTTTCAATGGAATGAAAGGAAATGACAAGAATTGGGAACTGCTGCTAAATATGTCAGGTCCTCCTTTTTTTTTTTTTAAGTATTTATTTTTTTGGCTACACCAGGTCTTAGTTGCAGTATGCCAACTCTTAGTTGTGGCATGTGCGATCCAGTTCCCTGACCAGGGATTGAACCCAGGCCCCCTGCATTAGGAGCAGGAGTCCTAGCACTGGACCACCAGGGAAGTCCCAGATCCTTCATCTGTTAGAGTGAAAATTTGAAGTCTTCACATAGACGAGTTTCATATAAACATGGCTTTTTCTTTGGGGTGATCTTTAATAGAAAGCTATATTTTGGATTCAAGAAATTGCTTTTTCAATTGTTATTATAGAAATTTTCAAATATCTGTAGAGGGACTAGTATAATAACAATGATTTTCCATGCACTCATCTTCTAGCTTTAATTAACAGGTGTTAATATTTTGCCAGTTTTATCTATATCCCAGCACTGTCCTCTGTCTGCCCTTTTTAGCTAAGACATTTCAAAGCAAATCCCATGTATCAAGTTGTTTTATGCAGAAAAACTTTGGCAGGAGACTCACAAACTTTAAAACCTGAATCTGAAAGGTAACATACTCAAAACTTCAAGAATCTTTGGGTAAAAATTCTTTAAAATAGTGTTCTTTATGTGGTCTCTACATACAATTTTCAAACTTGAAACTGAAGTGGAAATAGGAATTATAAAACAATANAAGGTAACATACTCAAAACTTCAAGAATCTTTGGGTAAAAATTCTTTAAAATAGTGTTCTTTATGTGGTCTCTACATACAATTTTCAAACTTGAAACTGAAGTGGAAATAGGAATTATAAAACAATATAATGAAGCATGATAGAGATGGTTTTCTGGTATTACATCTCTCTGAATATCTCAGTTGTCTTGAAGGCTGGGTATGACAAACGTCAAGAATGTGTGAGGAGAGCAATAGTTTTCTTCTTGTATACTTTCCCTTCATTCTTAAATGCCTGTTTGTACTTATTTTCCAGTCCTAGGGATGAGTAGACAACCTCTTCAAAACCTTGGCTGAACATTGGAATCACCTAGGAACTTTAATCCTGATGCCTGAATCCCAACCTCAGAGATTATTGTTTCATTGATCTGGGGTGTGGCCTAAGCATCAAAATTTTTAAAAGCTTCCCAAATGATTGCAGTAGGTAGACAGGGGTTGGGAGATACTACACTAGATTCTTGCTCTTCAAAGTGTGATCTATGACCAGCAGCATCAGCATCACTTTGTGCTTGTTAGAGATGCAGCATCACTTTGTGCACCTCAGACCTACTGAATCAGAATCTGCATCTTCGTAGAACCCATTTGATTCATCGTGAAGCACTGGTCTGAGTCAGTGGTTCTCAACCAAGAGTGATTTTGCCCCTCCGGGGACACTTTTGGTTGTCACAACTAGGGTGTGTATATATGCCAATATCACCTGGTGGGTAGAGGCCAGGGATGCTGCTATATATCCTATAGTACACAAAGTAGGCCCTGGCCACAAATTACCCAGGTCAATTATCAATAGTGTTGAAGCTGAGAAATCTTGGTCTGGGAAGTCTCAGAGAATTCACATTGGTTCTAAGTACTTTCCTGTTTAAAGAGCATTGGGAAAACCAGGTTTGAGATCAGCCATGGTTTGTTAATTTTTTTTTTTTTCCTGGTGTCTTGGGCACTCTGCTGTTACTTTTCAGGCTGGCTAGACAAGACAGAGATCAGTTTAAGGTTATCCATGCTGGGTATGGAGCTACTGATTTTTGTGTAAAGAGAGAGAAACAATATTATTCATAAACATTCAACTTTTGGAACTACCACTTATATACCTGAGCATTCTTAAACTGCTTTTTGTATTGGAAGTGAGAATCTCTCATGTGTCATGATTTTGAGCCATCTTGTTTTAACCCTCTTGAGATTTCCTCCAGTGGTGCTAGAGCTTCCACTTCATTGCTTTCCTCACTTTCCCCCTCATCTTCCAGCTGTCAGTGGCTCTGGATTGTGGAGCAGCCAGTTATTTGGTTGGGGAACTTCACTGAAGGTCCCATGTGCACACAAAGACTTCCAGACCAAGACAGATCCTTTCCCCTCACCCCTGTGGTGTAAACTCTCATGTATTCTGGTGATGGAGGTTTCAAGATTGAGGGCCTCACTGTGGGAATATAAATGTTCCTTTCTCAAGACCCTGTTTTCTGGACACTGTTCTGTCTTACCCTTTCCTTACATGCTCTTTCTCATGCCCTTAAGACAGATGTCTTGGCTGACATGTCGGCCTCAGCAGGTGTTGTTCTGCACATAGAACAAACTTCTTATCTTCAAAGCCTTACTACATGACTTCCTTGTCCAGGAAGGAGACTCAATAAATATGCACTCAGGATTTTCTCGGGCAGTTGCTCTTTCGTGAGCTCTCCCTGCACTGTCTCTCATAATCTTGTGTGGTTGTGAGAATTAATTCAGGACGACACCGCTATACCCCAGGAACAAGGTCAGGGAAAGGAGACTGGGCCATTCCTCAGTTTATCAAACCTTGTGATCCAGTAGCTGCCTGTCTTCAGCCCAGGCAGTCCTTAAATGTTTGGTTTGCGTGAACAATAACTGGGGATTTTAAAATGTTTTTCATTTCCTAGAAGTAGAACCTTCTTTATAACAGGTAAACCTTTTGCTTTACTCTCAAGACATTTGACTTTCTAAAGAGGGAGCTGCTTAAAAGATAAGAGAGACATTGGTTGTGTTAGACTTGAGGATTGACATCACCTGGAAAGCGTAACTAATGCATTGATTTATCTGTTATTAAACACAGAACTCCCCTGTGCATATTATCATAATAAATAGTATGCAATAGCTGTGGCAAAAAAGTTATTAAAAGGATGCTTTTTTTGCCTAGGGAAATAGTTTCCAGGATGATTATTAAGCTCTGAGGTATGTTTAGAAAACTCCACCTAAAACTCATCATTTTCCCCGTGTTGATTACAATGCCTGGGTTATGCCAACGTTGACAAGCAAGTGGCAACTTATNTTTTTGCCTAGGGAAATAGTTTCCAGGATGATTATTAAGCTCTGAGGTATGTTTAGAAAACTCCACCTAAAACTCATCATTTTCCCCGTGTTGATTACAATGCCTGGGTTATGCCAACGTTGACAAGCAAGTGGCAACTTATTTCTGAAACATTGTTTCTAATCAGTTTATGGCATCCCTTTCAGAAAGGCATTTATCACACATGAGACCATAGGTGTGGAAGGTGCAAAAAAAACCTTTAACATGGGAATTATCTGGCGATGCAGTGATTATGATTTGTTGCTTCATTGCTAGGGTGTAGAATTCAGTACCTGGTCAGGGAACCAAGATCCTACAAGCAATGCTGCACGACCAAATAAATAAATGAATAAACAGTTAAATAAATAAAATCTTTAACATAACCTTTGGAGAGTAGAGAATTAGTTTTCACCCAGTTTCTAAGTACCTTCTCCATGAAACCTTTCCCATCCTTCTTCTCCCCAGCCTATCTGAATGCAAGGCAACATTCCATGATAATTTATCAGTGTTATACTTCTTCCACTAGATGGATATGTCCATTATATAAATTTCAAAGTATATACTACAATTGTGGCTATCTAAAATGCTAACAGATAAAACTTATTAATGAAATCAGAGATGATAGTAGACCTCTTTGGGTCATGTGAGAGATGACATGTGAGACATGACCCCTTTGTGAGAGATACATAGCATAAAATACTATTTAGTTTTAAATTTTAACGCTTTTACAGGGCAGAGAGTCTCATAGTCTTGATTACATTATTTAGAAACTTTTAGTTTTTCATGAGGATTGAACAGACATGTTTATATTCAACACCTCCTAAAACATCACTAAAATAGTAATAAAGGAATAAAAAGGCAAACATTTCACAATGAAAAGAATGAAAGAGGAGATAAAAGAAATGTCAATAAAATTTTATAAGTTATAAAATAGCTAAGTGGCAGCTGACCTAGCATTTTGGAGAAAACTGAAAGCAAAGTATATGGAGTGGGAAAAGGCAGTAAGCAAATTGTTAGGCTCAGGAACCAGAGGTCCTAGGAACCTCTGGAGTCAGGGAAGTGAGCAGGTTGGCAACCAGGAAGATTGGTTGGAAGTCTCTATGAGGAGCGATTAGACTGCTATGTCCCTTTCTTTACCTTGTGCTGCATGATAACCTTTCCCCCACCCNACCAGAGGTCCTAGGAACCTCTGGAGTCAGGGAAGTGAGCAGGTTGGCAACCAGGAAGATTGGTTGGAAGTCTCTATGAGGAGCGATTAGACTGCTATGTCCCTTTCTTTACCTTGTGCTGCATGATAACCTTTCCCCCACCCCAGCAGAAGACTGGAGAGACACTGAACAAGACATGCTCTTGTACCAGATGCAGCTCAAGTGGGGGTGATGAGCCATTCTGAAATGGATGCATTGACACACACAGTCCCCTTACTGAACAGTGAACCACCATCTCTAACTTCCTTCCCTATTCAACTCTGAGAATGCTGGGATCAGGATTTTATCCTAACTGCAGTGGTGTTAGGGAAAATACTGGGAGACTCATCTCTAGGGAGAAGCCAAGAGAAAAGGCCTATTATACCAATGGTTGGGAGTTCAACTTCCTGCCTGTTAACCTTAAAGCAGGGCTTCCCAACCCCTGGGCCGCAGACTGGTATGGCTCATAGCCTGTTAGCAACCAGCCCACACAGCAAGAGGTGAGCAGCAGGCTGGAACTTCATCTGTATTTACAGCCGCTCCCCATNAAGCAGGGCTTCCCAACCCCTGGGCCGCAGACTGGTATGGCTCATAGCCTGTTAGCAACCAGCCCACACAGCAAGAGGTGAGCAGCAGGCTGGAACTTCATCTGTATTTACAGCCGCTCCCCATCGCTTGCATTACTGCCTGAGCTCCTCCTGTCAGATCAGCAGCAGCATTAGATTTGCATGGGAGTGTGAACTCTACTGTGAACTGCATACGTGAGGAATCTAGATTGCGTACCTATTAGAATCTAATACCTGATAATCTGATTCTGCGTTATGGTGAGTTGTATAATTATTCCATTATGCATCACAATGTAATAATAATAGAGATAAAGTGCACAATAAATGTAATGTGCTTGAATCATCCAGAAACCATCCTCCCCTCACCCCCATCTGTGGAAAAATTGCCTTCCACAAAACCAGTCCCTGGTGTGAAAAAGGTTGGGGACTGCTGTGTTAGAGAGAAGCCCCCAAGGTAATGAACTGCCCCAAACTACACATAGAGTCTTTTAGCTGTGTAGAAGCTCTTTGCTTCTAAATAGAGACCATCAGCCAGAGATCACCAGACCTTTGAGGATAGCCTCTAACATGAAAGTCAAAGATCAAAACAGTGGGGTCGGGGAGAGAGTGAAGCAAAAGTATAGATACTCAGAAAAAATCAGATAATGCAGGGAGTGGGAGAAAATGGCTGAGAAACAATAATTACTATTCTTTGAGATAAGAGAAGCTATTTCTTTTTCGAAATAGGAATAAGATGACTTAACAAGAACATTTTAAGAGATAGCTCTTGAAGATTTAAAATATGACCAGAGAAATGAAAAGCTTAGTAGACATATTTCAAAATGAAGTTAATTTGAAAATCTTTCAAAGGTAGAACCTAAAGACAAATATATGCACAAAGAGAAGAGAAGGTAAGAAAGGTCCAACATACACATAATAGAAGCTGCAGGAAAATAAAAAACAGAGGAGGGGAAGGAACCATCAAAGAAACAATATGAGAAAAAATATTCCAGAGGTGAAAGTATAAGTAACTAGGGCTTGGCAAAATGGATGAAAATAAATCTGCACAAAAGCCTATTTTAGTAAACTTCCAGAAAACTAGGGGTGAAAAAGGAGATCCAGATTTTCTAGAGACAGGAAGCAAAAAGTCATACACAAAGGTTTGGGAATCACAAAGACTTGATTTTTTGATAACTGTACTAAAAGTGAGAAGACCATGGGACAGTGCCTTCAAAGCTGTGAAAATTATTGTCAACCTAGAATTCTGTACTCAGCCAAACCAGAATCAAGTGTGTGAACAGCATACAGTCACTTACCAGACATGCAAAATCTCAAAAATTTTACCTCCCATTCATCCAATAGTTAAAAAGTTTAATAATTGGCATGGCAGGGGTTCCCCAGGACTCTGCTCACCTTTTGGCCTCTGTTCTGATTGATGNTTACCAGACATGCAAAATCTCAAAAATTTTACCTCCCATTCATCCAATAGTTAAAAAGTTTAATAATTGGCATGGCAGGGGTTCCCCAGGACTCTGCTCACCTTTTGGCCTCTGTTCTGATTGATGTCAGGGTACCAATTAAATATTTTGGACATTACCTTTACTTAGTTGTAAGGACTATTTACATGATTATAATAACATAAATGTGATTTAACTACAAATTGTGATAAAATTATAGGAGGAGGATACAGGAAGGAGATGTGTTGGGGGAAAAGGAAGGAATTGAAATAGAGCTAATTTCTTTTTTCCATAGTAAGAAAGCTAGAGACACTATTTGACACTAAACCAAAATTTAAAGCTGTATAATCAACTGATTTAGAAATACAGAGAAAATAACTGAAAGTGTTAAAAAGTGGTACCTTTTAGGGAGCGGAAATTGTGTATGGGGGGGTGTAGAGGATTGCTGTTTTTCATTATATGCTTTGTAAAGCTTAAAAATTCTAAACTCTGAATGTCATGACTTTGGGGAAAAATATTAATTTAAAATAAAGATGATGTCAAAAGCAAGTTTAGTCTTCTAAACAACTTGATTTTCTTTTCTCCAGTGGCAGTATGATCACCTCACAGCTACTTACCTTCTACTCCTAGCCAAGAAGGCTCGGGGGAGACCGGTTCGTTTAAGGCTTCTTTCTTCCTGTGGACAGGCCAACTCAACGCCAGTCACANTTCTAAACAACTTGATTTTCTTTTCTCCAGTGGCAGTATGATCACCTCACAGCTACTTACCTTCTACTCCTAGCCAAGAAGGCTCGGGGGAGACCGGTTCGTTTAAGGCTTCTTTCTTCCTGTGGACAGGCCAACTCAACGCCAGTCACAAACATAAAGGTGAATGTTAGAACCTTTTGTGCGAGTGCCATCCGTTCTTGCCATGTGCTTGCTCTGTTCATGAGTGCATACACGCCAGGAAGGTTAACTTTGCTGATGTCAGGGCCTTGGAGGCAAGGCATTTTATGATTTAAATATTTTTGTTAAGGGAAATGAGAAATTCTGAGCTTGAATGCTAAAATTTTGAATGTCTGCCTGGCATTAAAAGAAAAACTTCTCCCTTCCTCCTTTTTTCACATGAAAGTAATTCCTGATTGTTGTAGAATAATTTTAAGCCACAGATAAGATAAAGGAGAATATAATTTATCTATAAAGCTACTACCATCTATAGATAGAATAGTTTATATTTTACTGTCTTTCCAGTCTTTTTTAGTATGCTTGTTTATATCTTATGTAAATTATAGGACAAATTATATATGCTTTATGTAAATGAAGTGTTTCAGTGAATATTTTGATACTCATTTATGTTAGGGGTTTGGGGTGTTTTGAATAGTAGATATAGTTCATGCAACTCAAATTTCTTGTATGACTTGTAACTATTCTTTTCTATTTTGTAGTCTTTGTCTCATTTTCCTTCGTCATGAATGTGTAGAATGGTGGAGAAGCCTTACCTATTTGGAAGCACTGTGTCATTCCTGGAGAAGGCAATGGCACCCCACTCCAGTACTCTTGCCTGGAAAATCCCATGGACGGAAGAGCCTGGTAGGCTGCAGTCCATGGGGTCGCAAAGAGTCAGACACGACTAAGCGACTTCACCTTGACTTTTCACTTTCATGCATTGGAGAAGGAAATGGCAACCCACTCCAGTATTCTTGCCTAGAGAATCCCAGGGATGGGGGAGCCTGGTGGGCTGCTGTCTATGGGGTCGCACAGAGTCGGCCACGACTGAAGCGACTGAGCAGCAGCAGCAGTGTCATTCCTAAGTGCTCACATCAGTCTGTTTTCTATGTGATTTTCTGTATTTACCATGGCTTAAAATTCTGCCTTCCAAATACTTTGCTGAATGCACGTGGAGCTTTGTAATATAATCTTCCTTCCATTAGTTCAGGTTGCAGTTTAAATGACTTTAGCACTAGAAAGCTGTACTTCTGTTATTCTGAGAGAGAGGGAGTGTGCCCTCTTTGTGGAATCCTGTACGTTTGCTCAATCTCTCAGTTGCATTTGACTCTTTGTGACCCTATAGACTGTAGCCCGCCAGGCTCCTCTGTCCATGGGATTTTCCGGGCGAGAATACTGGAGTGGGTTGCCGTTTCCTCTTCCAGGGGATCTTCTTCTCCCTGGGATTGAACCTGCATCTCTCGCATCTCCTGCATTGGCAGGCAAATTCTTTACCACTGTGCCACCTGGGAAGCCTGGAATCCAGTATAGCCCAAATGATTATGTGAGTGCGGTGATTTTTTTTTTTAAATTGGAGGATAATTGCCTTACAGTGTTGTATTGGTTTCTGCCATACAGCAATGTGAATCAGCCGTAAGTGTACATATGTCCCCTCCCTCTTGAGTCTCCCTTCTGTGTCCCAGATATTTTTTCCTTTGGGTATCAAAGCTGTGTTTTAAAAATCTTCAAATGTTACCCCTTTCATAATCTTTTGTTGAATCCACCCTTATCCCCAGCCCTGGCAATTCCTTTAACAACTCATGTAGATCTCTCTTTTGGCACTTGTCAATCATGTACTGCACGTATAGTGGTTCTTTTGTCCCTGAGAGACCTAACTTGTCTCCCTTCTCTCCCTAGTTGGTCTTTTGACCACATTAAAAACTGAGAAGTGTTAGTATAAGGGGCTGTTGTGTGAAGAAGTCTCTGAAGTGAGATAATCTTACTGCTGGGCTGTTTTTCTTTTTAAAAACATTTTAGTTTTGTATTGGAGTATAGCCTGTTTACAATGTTGTGATGGTTTCAGGTGGACAGCAAAGGGCGAACTGTTTTTCTAGTCTGTTCTCAGAGAGTTATACTGGGTTGGTAAATATCCCATGCCCAGGCAGATCTTTTACCTGCTGACTCCATGAATCATCCCATCCCTCATCCTGCTCACAGAGCGAACTCTTTAAAGTCTGATACTCAAGTTGGTACCTTTGGGTTCAGGAGGACGCAAAAACATAAACTTTGCTTCTGATCAAGGTAATTTCAGAGATATGTTAGATACCTCCATACTTAGAATAAATCTCAGCTTAATTTTATTTATTTTTTATTTTTTGGCTGTACTGTGTGGCATGCAGGATCGTAGCTCCCTGACCAGGGATTGAACCCAAGCCCTCAGCAGTGAAAGTGCAGAATCCTAACCACACTGGACTGCCAGGGAACTCCCTAGGTTTTTGAGTTTATGACACCCTAGTTAAAAGGTCTTAGACATTTTCCTGAGCCATTAGATTTTCTTATATCTGGATTGGCCTGGTCTCAATTGATGTGCTTATATGAGTCATAGAGTATCCAAGTAAAAATGATCTGGGAAGGTATTTAATCTTCCATCTAAGAAGCATTTACCCAATAATTTAATTATTTGGGCATTTATATTATTGAGTCAATTTTTATAGCCAATAAAGAGAGTTTTTAATGATAAGAAATGAAGTAGAAATCAAATTTTGGTTTTTTTTTCTCCCTGATCTTTATGCAACTCACTAAGGCTTGAAGCAAGCTATATAGTCTTTCTGCTATTCTCCTCCTTGATAGAATCACTCTTTTTTTCTCTAGAGTGTTCTTTATAAAAAAGTAATTCTGCACTATTAATCAATGGGTGACACTTTCAGTGAAATGATAATACAATCTGATCTGAGAACCACAAAAAGACCACATATTTTCAACATCATTAGCATTTTCAGGCCCTGTGCTAGCTCTTAGGAAGCAGTCTGTATGAAGGAGAGTGCTTGCTGTCTAACAGATAAGATGAGGCAGGACACGTATAGATAACACATCATAGTAGATGGTGGGTGCCAGGTAAGCACTAGAGATGTGTAGTAGGGGCTTTATGGAGCATGGGAGTGATCACTATGGGTGATTCAAACTGGATCCATTGTTAAGTTTAGGAAAGTGGAAAAGAAGGAGCACAGAATTTAGGGCAAGATAAATGGAATTAGCAAAAACTCAGTCTCCTAAATGTGCTTGATATATTCTTTTGACAATGATTAGATTTGTTTGGTTAAAATAGAGTTCAAGGGTGAAAAGTAAGAGAGGAAGAGAGAATGGGTGATCTGGAAGGGTAGCTGAAAGCTAGATTGTAGAGAACCTTGAAAGGCCAGATCAGAGGGTTAGACTTTATGCTATAGGTAATGGGAAACTGGATTTTTGAGCAAGCCATGACAACGACAAATCACCAACTTGACTGATTTTCAGAATTCATCCATTTGTGTATAGGATTATTCAATCAGGGATGTGTATATGCTTTTATTCCCTACTGTAGCCCTCATTCATACAGTACTGTGCTTCTCCCCACTGAGCCTAGACTTAGTATTTTTCTCAGCCTAGCACTCCATGTAACTAGTTCTAGTTGATGGTAATTGACAACCCTGGAGAACTCTGTCATCCCTGGTTAAGAGGGTACTACCGGTGGGGATTGTATTGTCTGCCTGAATAGTTTAGATATGAGAAAATTTGTCCTTGAATTAGAAAAGAAGGGATTTTTTTGGGTGTAAGAAATTCAAGTACAGTTGCCTGACCAGGCTAAATAGATGTTGAAGGAAAGAAAAAAAAAAACCCAACTATACTGCACAGTCTTAGAATTTAGGGTATATCTAGTGTATTCCTAGTTTATTTAGCCTCCCAAGTGGCTCAGTGGTAAAGAATCCGCCTACCACTGCAGGAGATGCAGGTTCGATCCCCACTTTACTATTCATTCCCCAGGCAAGGAACCGGGCAGGCTGCAGTCCATGGGGTTGCAAAGAGTCAGACACGCCTGAGCAGCTGAGCACAGATAGTTTATTGAGGAGGAGGAATGAAGGAAAATAAGTGACTCTGGTGGTATTATTAGCATAGGATCCCAAATATCTTATCTCCAGGAGATGTTTCGTAAGGCTAATTTATTCCTAGTAGAAATTGCTAACTACTCAGTATGTTCTTCCAACCAAGAAACCTCTATTTCAGAGTCCCTTCCATTTTCTACTTTGTCAGAGAGCTTATTTGTGGATTTGCACAGGAGTCATTTGGTGTCATAGTGATTTTCTGATAATGATAAGCTACTTAGCCATGTAACATAAGAACATTCCAAGGCATCTTGTTTGAGAGTCAGAGATTCTCCTATCTAATAATTTGAATTAAAGACTTCTGACTTCTTGTTTTCAGTTTTGAATGTGAGCTCCTTCTGTATACCGTCTCTCATTTGTTTCTGCTCCCAGGGCCTTGCCCTGTGCCTGTTATAGACCCTTAAAAACTGAATCATGGTGGCATTGTTTTCTGAGTTCTTCTGTTTTTGAATAGTCAAAGAATCTGAGTCTAGAAGATATGATCACCAGTGATGAAAATTATGTGGCTGGATTAATAAACTATGACTGGTGTGAAGACATTTCATCAAGAGGTGTGGCTACTCCACAAACACCACAGGTTGGTTATTTTTATTATTTAAAGTAAAATTTGTTATCTCAATTATAAAAAATATCTAAGCTATATAACATGAGATCTAATTTGTGCTTGCAAATTTCATGAATTCCTAAACCATTGAAAATACTAACAGGAGATTGTTGGGGTATAAATGAAAGGAAGCCAATTATTTCCAAGTTGAATTCTTTTCATTTTGGAGTACTTAACTGCTCTTTTTTTTCCTTTCTTCCTCTCCCCTTCCTGTTTACAGAATGAAGTATAATTTAAATGTCCCTGTTCCACAAACTTATCAATACTTGATATTTTTTGTATTTAATATTTTCTAATCTGATGAATGTGAAGTGATAACTCAGTGTGGTTTTAATTTGTACTTTTTTGATTACATTTGTATCTTTTCATATGTTGATCAGCCAATCTTTTTTTCCTGTTTTATGAAATGTTTTTTTTTTTGTCTTTTGCCTATTTTTCTATTGGATTGTTTCTTTTCTCTTGTGGTATTGAGGAAATTCTAAGTTTAATTCTAACCCTTTGTTGGTTGTGTATTGCAGGTGTATAGGTTTTTTATCTGAGTTTACACTTGTCTTTTTACTTTGATGGCAGGAGTCATTAATTTTAATGAGTTGTCAGTATTTTTCTTTATGGCTTGTAACTTTTGTATCTTTTAAAAGAAATCATTCTCCAAAAGTTATAAAAACATTCACACATATTGCTTCTCAAGTTTTAAAGCTTTTTCTTTCACATTTAAGTCTTTAATCTGTGGAGAATTAATTCTCTTGTATGGTGTGAGGTCGGGAATCAATTCTTCCTCTTATAACCAGTTGTGCCAGCACCATTATAAAGTGCAGTCTTTCTGCACTGATTCACAGTGGCACTTTTGTCAGATATCAAGTTGTTATATGTATGTCTGCTTCTGAGAAGTATTTTATTTCATTGGTTTATTTGCACCAATACCATCTGTCTTACCTCTTCAGTTTTATAATATTTCTTTTATTTGGATGGCCTGTTTCCTCCCATCTTAGGCTTCTATAGGGATATCTTGGCTATTTCTTGTTCCTTTGCATTTCCATGTACATTATAGAGTCATTTCGATAAATTTTTGATAAATTGATAACTTTATATACACTTAAAAATTGAAATTACATTGGTTCTAAGATTCAATTTCGGAAAAAATTGAGGTCTGTACTCTCAACCCCCTCATCTGTAGACATAGTATACCTTGCTTTTTATTAGGTTTTAGTTAATTGCTTTTGATAAAATTTTAGAAGTTTCTCCCAAAAGATCTTATATATCTTTTACTAGATTTATTCCTGAGTACTTTTATTTTTTTATTGCTATTGGGAATGTTAGGCTTTTTAAAGTCACATTTTCTAACTGTCTAATACTGGTGTATAGATATGAAATTGATTTCTGTGTATTGATCTTAAATTCAACAGCTTTCATAAACTCTTAAATTCTTATACTTTATATATTCTTTAACATATTATAAAAAAATCAACTGTGAATGATAGTTTTGTTACTTCCTTTCCAATTCTCATGCCTTTAGTGTCATTTTGTTACTGTACTTAGTAGTCCTAACAATATAGCAGACATTCTGTGTTCTTCCCAACTGTAGAATGATGCTTCTAATATTTTACCATTAAATATGGTGGTTGTTTTTTCTTTTTCATTCCCCTTCACCCTCCCTTTCTCTGTTCTTCTTTCCCTTTTCCTGTTATCCCCCTTTTCCCTCTCTCTTCTCTGTGCCTCCCACCCCATATTTTTCAGAGTAAGAAAATTTTCTCATCTATCCTGGTTTGCTTAAAAATTATGAATCTCAGTTGCAGAAAAAAAGATTAGATAGAATTCATCTGTTGAGATAATCATCTGGCTTTGTTCTTTCCATTTGTTAATGTAGTATATGTTATATTAATAGATTTTATTTTAAAACAGTTTTGCATCCTTTAGGTAAGCCCAGTTTGTCATGATGTATTGCTATCTTTTTTACATGTTGCTGGGTTTAGTTTACTAATAATTTTCATTTAGAATTTTTGCTTCTATGTTCTTAAGTGAGATTGGCCACTTTCTTAAATGACTTTTTGTTTTCTTTTGAAAATTTTAGTTTTGTTATGTATAAGTAATACATGGGTATATTCATCTTGTAAGAAAATTCAAACATTATGGAACTATTTTGAATAAAGAGTGAAAGGCTTTCTTCCCCTGTTCTTGCATCCCATCCCATCTTATATTAATTGTATCTGATTGATATTAAGATTATAGTTTGTCTTTTAAAATGATTTGGAACATAGTCTTTTTTATTCCCTGAAATGATATTTAAGAGCTATTAATTATATTTTCCTTGAGTATATGATGGAGCTTATGTAATATCTGGGCCTGGAATTTTTCTGTGAGAAGCTAGTCAACTACTGATTGAATTTCTTTTGTGTTTATAGGACTACACAGTATTTCGATTTCTTCCTGTCAGTTTGGTGAATTTTGTTTTTCTAGAAGTGTCCATTTCATTTAAGTTTTAAAATGTCTTGGCATAAAATCACTGGATACTATGGTCCCATGGACCTTTCACTCATTTTCCTCCAGTAGTTAATTTTGCATAACTGTGGTACAATTTTTGGGGGGCTCTATACATTTTCAACTTCATAAATTACATTTTTAGAATGTAATGCTATTGATATTTGTTTTGATTGACTCACATTTCCCTTCATTTACTTAGCCTTCTTATCTCTCAAATCATTCATTCTAAAATTATTTTTTTTCTTCCTGAAGTGTATGCTTTAAAATTTCCTTTAGTGGAAGTCACAATTGATGGTGAACACCCTTTCTAAATTAGCTAAAATTGTCTTTTTTCACTTTCATTTTTGGAATATAGTTTCTCTGTATATTAATTTCTAGTTTATCAGTTATTTTACACTCTTCATTTTGAACATAGTATTCCACTCTTTTTTTCCCACCTCTGTTCTCCTAGAGATAGTTTTTTTTTTTAATTAATAAAGAATTGTTTAATTGCTAAGTCATGTCCAGCCCCATGAACTGTCGCCCACCAGGCTTCTCTGTCCATGGGATTTCCCAGGCAAGAATATTGNAAATCACTGCAGATGGAGACTGCAGCCATGAAATTAAAAGATGCTTACTCCTTGGAAGAAAAGTTATGACCAACCTAGATAGCATATTGAAAAGCAGAGGCCAACAAAGGTCCGTCTAGTCAAGGCTATGGTTTTTCCAGTGGTCATGTATAGATGCAGGAGTTGGACTGTGAAGAAAGCTGAGTGCCGAAGAATTGATGCTTTTGAACTTTGGTGTTGGAGAAGACTCTTGAGAGTCCCTTGGACTACAAGGAGATCCAACCAGCCCATTCTGAAGGAGATTAGCCGTGGGATTTCTTTGGAAGGAATGATGGTAAAGCTGAAACTCCAGTACTTTGGCCACTTCATGCAAAGAGTTGACTCATTGGCAAAGACTCTGATGCTGGGAGGGATTGGGGGCAGGAGGAGAAGGGGATGACAGAGGATGAGATGGCTGGATGGCATCACGGACTCGATGGACGTGAGTGGGGGTGAACTCCGAGAAATGGTGATGGACAGGGAGGCCTGGCATGCTGCGATTCATGGGGTCACAGAGTCGGACATGACTGAGCGACTGAACTGAACTGAACTGATACATAAAGAAAGCAAATGTGACAAAATATTAATATAATATTAATCTAGAAGGATATGTGGGTGGTGGTTATGTATTTTGCTCAACTCTTCTACAGATTTGACACTAAAAATAAAAAAGGTAGGGGAAAAAATAATTTTGGCATTTGGCTCGGGGGACAGGTGATGGCTGCATTTGGGTGAGAGATGGCTTTTGTGCTCCCTGAAGAAGAACAAGATGGCCTGGCCTGGGCATACCTGGCACCTATCAGGCAGGACAAAAGCACCTCTGTGAGGGGCCAACAGGTGGAAGTGCAGCTCCTGCTCATGAGGTTTTTGGGTTTTTTTTCCCTCAGGTGTCGCTCAGTAGAGCTCAATCTCAACCAAGTACATGTAGAGGAAACTCCAAAAAGAAAAGGAACCAAAGTGTTTGGGAGCCTCGAGAAGGGGTTGGATAAGGTTATCACAGTGCTTACCAGGAGCAAAAGGAAAGGCTCTGTCAAAGATGGGCCAAGAAGACTAAAGGTAGGTGGACTGCAATTCTTTAATATGGATTTTAGAAGCTGACTGCTAATTGTATTATTTTTTTGTTCCAAAGAAAAGTACTGAATGCATGAATTGATTAGTATTTTTTAATTTACTTATTCATCTGTTTAGCTAATAGGTACATATTTTTTGAGCACCTAAAGTATATATGTTACTATGCAGCGGGCTTAATGCAAAGGTAAATTACATACAGTTGGTCTTTTGGGTGGACAAATAATTAAAATTTAAATATTCAAGTTCAGGTAGGGGAATTAATCTCAGAGGCAACATGGAGATGGGGAAGCATGGGGCGTGTATGAAGAACTGTCTTGAAGGTCGGAACTTGTGCTCAGTTGTCCTATTTCTGGTACACAGAAGAGTCCCTGACACATGGGTACATTTGTAGGCCCTCACAAAATATTTGAATGCAGGGGAAGTTAATTTGAACTTTGAGTGTGGTGTGTGTGAGAATAGCAACAGGCCCGGAAGGGAGGCTGGGCACTTGAGGGGAGAATGTTCTGAGATCCTATTTATGTTCTGTCTTAAAGTGAGAAAAGATAGGACTTCTCCATTAGTATCTGTTACCTGGTAGAACTTACATAATTCACTGGAGTTTTATGTTTCATATGACTGTTTATTAGGCATATTTTACCCTTTTATTCTGAGATTTCTCTAGTTGGAGACAGTTGTGAGGTATTTCAAACCCTGACACTGGGATTATGAAAATCATGTCATTTCTATGAGGACAGTAAATAAACAAGATTAAGGAAACTTGTCCAATTATATACATTATTGAGATGCTAAGCAGTTATCAAATACTAATGGATAACATCCTTGAAATGTTCACCTATGTAAATTGGAACTTGAATGCGTTTTTCAGTAGGAACTGCTCTGATATTGGCTTTCTAGGTATTTCCCAGTGCTTCCAGAATGTAGGAAAAAAATGACAAGATGGGAATGAGAAGCCTGGGTTATAGCCTCAGCTTCATACAGTGTAGCTTGGCTAAGTCATTTTATCTCTGACTTTCTGAATGTCTTTATTTGTAAAAATTGGAGAGAATGTCTCTGGCAGCTTCACAGAGTTGGGATATGTAAACATGACTGTACGAAATGCTACATTGCATATGAAATGCTTTATTGATATAAGGTGTTCCAGTGTCAAGTATCATTATTTTTGTCAGTGTTGAGCATTTTAACCCCAGTGTAGCAGAACCACAGTTCTAATTAGCACATCCGAGCATCTGAAACTTTATCTAACTTTGGATCTTTAACCCTTTCTAATGTTTAAAGTTTTTCAGAACTGAAGGACTTGCTTTAGGAGATTAGCCTCATTTTTCCACCTGGTTGTTAAGTTAAATATTATAAATTTATAGAAAGTTAAAAGGATGGTACAAAGGGATTTTCCTGGTGGTCTAGTGCTGCCACTTCAGAGAACATAGGTTTGATCCCTTGGGGAACTAAGATCTCACAAGCTGTGAGATGGGGCAAAAAAAACATAAAAGATGGTACGAAGAACACCTTAGTTTTTTAAGATAGCAAACCGTATGTAGTTAAGCCCTCTTTTAGGAAGGAGTCTTTAAAAATCTGAATTTTAAATAAATAAAATAAGATCACTTCTTTATTTTACAAAAGGAATCACTTGAATTGTGATTTTAAACTGTGTAGTTTGTTATTATCTAGAAAAGACCAAGTTGATTTGGTGAAAAAAGTCCTGAGTTGGAAGCCAAGAGACAGAAGAGCTTGTCATAGCTGTGCCTCTTGTTCCTTTTATAAACTGAAACTGAGGTTCCTGAACTCCAGTCATTTGACAGTCACCTTTATATCGGCATATCAGTGTATAATCTACACTATTATTTTTCTGATACTTTCTTTATATGATGCATTTTAGTATATGTGCTGCCAAAGTAAGCATTATGTGATGCAGAATTAAAATAGATTTAGAGGTATAATTGACATGCAGTAATCTGCATATATTAAAAATGTAAAATTCATATACTTTGGCATGCAGAATGCACTTGTGAAACCACCACAATCAAGATGACTAACTTTTTTTCTTTTTTTTTTAATTTTTATTTTTACTTTATTTTTCTTTACAATACTGTATTGGTTTTGCCATACATTGACACAAATCCGCTACAGGTGTACATGAGTTCCCAATCCTGAACCCCCCTCCCACCTCCCATCCCATATCATCTCTCTGGATCATCCCCATGCACCAGCCCCAAGTATCCTGTGTCTTGTATCGGACATAGACTGGCGATTCGTTTCTTACATGATAGTATACATATTTCAATGCCATTCTCACACATCATCCCACCCTCTCCCTCTCCCTCAGAGTCCAAAAGTCCGTTCTATACACCTGTGTCTCTTGTGCTGGATGACTAACTTTTTAAAAGCTTGTATTTATTTAAAAGGAAATCATATATTATTAGTTTTTGCGAATTATATTTTTCTAAATCAGATTGGAACAAATACATAAAAATGTTTATCTGGGGACTTCCCTGGTGGTCTAGTGATTCAGACTCCATACTTCTGCTGCACTGGGTAGTCTTGAACTCTTGTCAGGGAACTAAGATCCTGCATGCTATGCAGTGTGACCCCAAAAAAGTATACATGTGCCACTTGGAGTTATAAGTCCAGTTATAATTTTTTTTATCACATTTTGGGAAACCCCATCTTAAGAAACATATTTCTTCTTTGAGTCATAGGTTCTTCATTTGAAAAGTAAGGTAGTGGGGTCTTTTCCACCCTCAGCATTTTGTTATTTATAAAAAGAACCGAAATCTTAAAGACATAGAAGGTATAATTTTGTTTGACAATAAAGGTAGTACTAGGAAGGCAAGGATTCTTGTCTGTCTCTGGGACCTACTGAAACAGTGCCTGGCACCTAGTAAGCCTTCAATAAATAGTTGTTGGATGAACGGATAGACAGTTACCAATTAGGAATGAAATTATTTCTGAGAAATATGCTGTGAGTGAATGAGAAAAACCTGTTATATTCTTTCCTTCATAGAACCGTCATAGAATCAGTTCCTGAGATTCTATAAAATTCCTTAAGTAATCAAGAAAGATTTAAGGAAACACATCCAACTATATACAAGTGAAATTTTCTAGAGCATTTGTTTTCTCACAGTTTACACTGCAGGAATCTTTATCACAGTGTAGGAAGGGGGAAATAGGTAGAGCTCAGAGAAATAGACATTATTTAATATTTATTTACTTATTTAAAAACCTGGTAGGAGAGGAAGATGTAAGTATAAAAATTGGTGATATGAAGGTTATTACTAATAAACATGATTTCTCTAGGCTCTCCCAGTACCATCTCAGTCCAACTTACTAAGAGTTGATTGTAAATTCTGTTTGTCTTGAAATATTTCCAGTTGAAATGGTACTATATTGAGGAGTTGGGGATCTCTAAATCAGGTAGGATGATCTTTGTGTTGATATAAGGATTTACTTCTCACCCCTCCTTTTTCTATTTTAAGCCTCACTATAATGTGACTACAACCAGATTAGTGAATCCAGATCAACTCTTGAATGAAATAATGTCTGTTCTTCCAAAGAAGCACGTTGACTTTGTACAGAAGGGGTAAGGAGCATGTTTGCATCTATTACTTGATGTCTTTTGAACTTTTGAGAAAATATAGGTTGAGTCCCCTCTCCCCTTATTAAAAATATATATTTCTTCCATCTCATTTTTTCCAAAAAAGCTTTTATGATAGTGTCTATGTTTATAATTTATTCTCTTTTGTTTTATATGGGCTTTAGAAGTTTAAGTGACCGCTTTCAAAGTTAGACTTTTCAAAATAGAAAAATCTGAATTTCTTCCAGTTTTCTTTTGCTTCTTCTATTTTTCTTTAATGTTCTGCTTAGCAATAATATTTCTAAATTGTAATTTAAATTTATGAGATACCTCAAACAAATCAAGGATATATATATATACACTCCTCTTTATGATGTCTGTGTGATAGGATTGGTTTTCAGTACTTTAGAAAGTATATCACTTTATCTCTTTCCCACTGTTAAGTGAACTGCCATCAGAACCTCCTGGGTCATGATCTCATGGTTTGGACAGCCAGAACTCTTCTGGTTACTTAAGATGTTCATATTTCTAAGCATTTCCACTTAGTTATGTCTCTCTAAAATTTCATTATTAAAGCACTAATAAAAGAATGAAAACACTAAACTAGAAGAATGAAAAAACTGACTTAAAACTCAGCATTCCAAATACTAAAATCATGGCATCCAGTCCCCATCACCTCATGGCAAATAGAAGGGGGAAAAAAATGGAAACAGTGACAGGTTTTATTTTCTTGAGCTTCAGAATCACTGCAGACATGATTGCAGCCATGAAATTAAAAGACTCTTACTCCTTGGAAGGAAAGCTATGATAAACCTAGACAGCATATTAAAAAGCAGAGATATCACTTTGCCAACAGAGGTCTGTATAGACAGAGCTATGGTTTTTCCAGTAGTCATGTACAGATGTGAGAGTTGGACCATAAAGAAGGCTGAGTGCCAAAGAATTGATTGGTTCGAATTGTGGTGCTAGGGAAGACTCTTGAGAGTTCCCTTGGACTGCAAGGAGATCAAACCAATCAATCCTAAAGAAAATCAACCCTGAATATTCACTGGAAGAACTGATGCTGAAGCTCCAATACTTTGGCTACCTGATGCAAAGAGCTGACCTATTGGAAAAGGCTCCAATGCTGGGAAAGATTGAAGGCAAAAGGAGAAGGGGGCAACAGATGATGAGATGGTTGGATAGCATCACTGACTCAATGGACATGAATTTTAGCAAACTCTGGGAGATAGTGACGGACAGGGAAGCCTGGTATGCTGTAGTCCATGAGATCACAAAGAGTTAGACATGACTTAGTGACTGAACAATGACAAAGAAGAACCACTAATAAATTAACAAAAATATTTAAATGGAACAGTCAATAGAGAGAAGATTTTAAGAAAGAATCTTTTGCAACAGTAATTTTACTTTTCACTGTCTCTAAGTATTGGCAAGCACTCCTTATGTGAATCCTGGCTTTCTTCTTCAGATATCATTAGAACACATCTAACCCTGACTTGCTCTTCATGCTTGGGGTTTATTCACAGTTGCAGAACCGCTCATGAACGAATCTATATGAGAAAGCTTTCAATTATTTTTCCTTTAGCGTATAATCTGTCAGATCACTAATTGGCTATTAACCAATAATCTATTCTTTGAACTTCCTGATCCACCCAAAGGTCTGCCTTGATCCCTTATTTTTCTTTTTATCTTACCTGTTTTTACTTTCTTTGTGACAAAGCAGAATAACGAACTTTTCAGTGGTGTGGCGTCACTAATCTCTGTTATATTCTATTACTATCTTTTTCCAATGAAGAAGAATCACGTTTTACCTTTGATGTGACTACATTGCTCTGTGCTTCATCTTCCCATCAGAAACCCTAATTACAGGGTATACATTATGGCATTTCTGGTATTGACTGCTTATTTTTAATAGATCAAGCCAAAAAGGACACAAGTAAGAAAAAGAGCGATATATTTTATAACTCTGCCCTAAAGTGTTATAATGATCATAACCTCTTATACTATTAGACAATAGGGCTTCCCCTGTGGCTCAGCTGGTAAAGAATCTGCCTGCAAAGTGGGAGATCTGGGTTCTATCCCTGGGTTGGGAAGGTTCACCCACTAGAGAAGGGAAAGGCTACCCACTCCAGTATTCTGGCCTGAAGAATTCCATGGACTATATAGTCCACGGGGTTGCAAAGAGCTGGACACAACTGAACAACTTTCACATTCCCTCAGAAATGTGTTTCTTACTAACAGGTTGGTGGCTTCAGCTTAATTTATATGAAAGACAGAAGTTCTGATGAAGTGCACAAAATAAAATATTCTTCATCTTCCCTCTGCTTTCTTTTGTTGTGAACATTGTGGAAATGGCCTGATGTTCACAGGCTACACCATTGAAAGAGTTGCATAAAGGATGCCAAAAGATTTCTTAAGCATGAATGGCTTGTATAGCTATGAATAAAGCACTTTTCTTTGGAGAAAGGGAGAATTCTGATAAAGCCTTTTCAGCTTTTTGGTTTTTTTAAAGATTCTGGTTCAGCTTTTGGGAAAACACTAGTCATACTCCATCACTAATGCATAGCTAGGTCATCTGGAAACTGTATTACCTTGCTTAATATGAAATCATGGTTCATTTTCCCCACTGGCCTCCTAGAGGCTTAGAAATCTCTTGTATTATACAGAATATTCAGGTTTCTCCTACTAACTGGCTTCTTATCTTGTTTTTCACAGCTATACACTGAAGTGTCAAACACAGTCAGATTTTGGCAAAGTGACAATGCAGTTTGAACTAGAAGTGTGCCAGCTTCAAAAACCTGATGTGGTGGGTATCAGGAGGCAGCGGCTTAAGGGTGATGCCTGGGTTTACAAGAGATTAGTGGAAGACATCCTATCTAGCTGCAAGGTTTAATTGATGGATGGTTTCCATCCTGCTTGATGAGTATGGGTGTGATACAGCCTATGTGAAGCCTGGTGTGATTGGTTTGATTTTTCAAGTCCACTGGAAGTACAAACTCATGTCTAAAGAGCTGTCTCAAAGACCAGTATCTTTTTGTTTTTAGACAAAAGATACTATTTTGTGGGTGAACCTAAGGCAAGCCCATCTGTTATTATCTATTACTGTCTTTTTAAATCATGTGCTTTATATATTTAATGACTGTCTACTTTCTTAGAGTCACTTCCATACATGAATGTAAGCTCTTAACTATATCTTCTTTTTAATGTGTAATTTCTTTCTGAAATAAAATCATTTGTGAACATAGCAGGCTTCTCCTCTTCTTTGTATTTGATTTTGATCCAAATAAAACCTCAAATGGCTTCTTGACTATTAAGTAGAGACTATTTGGAGTATGTTTTATCTGTTATCAAATATGCCTTGGGCAGAAAAACAGATAAGAATTCATTTGCATAATTTTTTCCTGTCTCTGATTTAAGTAGGATTTATTGAGATCGTTAACTAAGTCACAGCTGTGGTTACCAGAGTTAAACAACACATTTAATATGTTGAATAAAAGAGTGTTGACTTCAGTAAGTGTGTTCAGTCAACAATAAGTATCTGAACTATGAACTCCTATGAAATGTTACTTTATATTAATTTTCTATAGTAAGTCTCAAGATTGGCCTCAAATTTGTCTTTTTATTTCATTTTACTGGTCTCTAAAGGTCAACACTAAAGTTATATTTGTATGGATTTACAAGTTAAACTAGTTGGAGAAAAAAATAGCAGAGTTTCTAGTCAATAATGAGGAAATGTTTTATCATTCATTTGTTCAGTAAACATTTACTAAGTGCTTCTAAGCATTAGGTTCTAGGACTGAATATCAACCTGTCTAATAAACTCCAGTTCAGTCTATTAGCAGGTTGTATATGTGTAAGTCACTTCAGTCATCTCCATCTCTTTGTGACCCTATGGACTATAACTCTGCAGGTTTCTCTGTCCATGGAATTCTCTAGGCAAGAATACTAGAGTGGGTTGCCCTTCCCTGCTTCAGGGGATCTCTCTGACCCAGGGATTGAACCCCCATCTCTTACGTCCCTGAATTGGCAGGTGGGTTCTTTACTACTAGGGCCACCTGGGAAGCCCATTAAAAGGGCTGCTGCTGCTAAGCCGTTTCAGTTGTGTCCGACTCTGTGCAACCCCATAGATGACAGCCCACCAGGCTCCCCATTCCCTGGGATTCTCCAGGCAAGAACACTGGATTGGGTTGCCATTTCCTTCTCCAATGCATGACAGTGAAAACTGAAAGTGAAGTCGCTCAGTCGTGTCTGACTCTTAGCGACCCCATGGACTGCAGCCTACCAGGCTCCCCCGTCCACAGGATTTTCCAAGCAAGAGTACCAGAATGGGGTGCCATTGCCTTCTCCAATTAAAAGGACAGATGCATATAAATCAACCAGTACTTAAATCTACCAGTACTGATAGTATAGAGGGCATGATCAACTTTGTCTGGAGGAATAAGGGATGACTTCTTGAAGGAAACTGTATTTGGTCTTGAAAGATACATGAGTTCAATAGAAAGAGAAAACAGTATGACATTCTTTTGAGGGTGCAGGCGGAAGGTGCTCCAGGGAGGATAGCAAGGGGTGAGGATTCAAAAGTTCAGCTGGGAATAAGTGATAAAAACTTGAAGCCTCCACTAAACTGTTTTGATACAGGAGTGCTGTCAAGGAGTTTAAAATTTTTTTATAGCAGCTTTACTGAAATAACAATTCACATCCTATAAAATTACCCCTTTAAAGTGTACAGTTCAGTGGTTCTTAGTATATTCCTATTTGTGCAACTATCACCACAATCTAATTTTAGAACGTTTTCACCACCTGAAAGAACCCTTGTAACNCGACTAAGGTCCGTCTAGTCAAGGCTATGGTTTTTCCTGTGGTCATGTATGGATGTGAGAGTTGGACTGTGAAGAAGGCTGAGCGCTGAAGAATTGATACTTTTGAACTGTGGTGTTGGAGAAGACTTAAGAATCCCTTGGACTGCAAGGAGATCCAACCAGTCCATTCTGAAGGAGATCAACCCTGGGATTTCTTTGGAAGAAATGATGCTAAAGCTGAAACTCCAGTACTTTGGCCATCTCATGCGAAGAGTTGACTCATTGGAAAAGACTCTGATGCTGGGAAGGACTGGGGGCAGGAGGAGAAGGGGACGACTGAGGATGAGATGGCTGGATGGCATCACGGACTTGATGGACGTGAGTCTGAGTGAACTCCAGGAGATGGTGATGAACAGGGAGGCCTGGTGTGCTGCAATTCATGGGGTCGTGAAGAGTCGGACACGACTGAGCGGCTGAACTGAACTGAACTGAATTCTCTTGTGGATTCATTAAATTATGACACTCATCTACTCCCAGCATGCAAAGACGAGATCAACTTCCTATCTCTTTTTGGAATTTCTTTAAACTTAATATTTTAATTTATTTTTTAATTGAAGGATAATTGCTTTACAGAATTTAGTTGTTTTCTGTCAAGCCTCAACATGAATCAGCTGTAGGTATACATATATCCCCTCCCTTTTGAGCCTCCCTTCCATCTCCCTCCTCATCCCACCCCTCTAGGTTGATACAGAGCCCCTGTTTGAGTTTCCTGAGCCATACAGAAAATTCCTGTTGGCTATCTATTTTACATATAGTAATGTAAGTTTCCATGTTACTCTTTCCATACATCTCACCCTCTCCTCCCCTCTCCCAATGTCCATAAGTCTATTCTCTCTGTCTGTTTCTCCATTGCTGCCCTGTAAGTAAATTCTTCAGAACCATTTTCATTAGAATATAATATTTATCTTTCTCTTTCTGACTCACTTCACTCTGAATAGTAGGTTCTAGGTTCATCCACCTCATCAGAACTGACTCAAATGCGTTCCTTTTTATGGCTGAGTAATATCCCATTGTGTATAGGTACCACAACTTCTTTATCCATTCTTTTGTCAATGGGCATCTAGATTGCTTCCATGTTCTAGCTATTGTAAATAGTGTTGTAATGAACAAAGGGATACATGTATAATTTTCAACCCTGATTTCCTCAGGGTATATTCCTAGGAGTGGGATTGCTGGGTCATATGGTGGTTTTATTCCTAGTTTTTAAAGGAATCTCCATACTGTCTTCCATAGTGGCTATATGAGTTTACATTCCCACTAACAGTGCAAGAGCATTCCCTTTACTCCACACTCTCTCTAGCCTTTATTGTTTGTAGCCTTTTGATGATGGCCATTCTGACTGGTGAGAGGTGATATCTCATTGTGGTTTTGATTTGCATCTCTCTAATAATGAGTGATGTTGAGCATCTTTTCACGTGTTTGTTAGCCATCTGTATGTTGTCTTTGGAGAAATGTCTGTTTAGGTCTTTCCCCACTTTTTGATTGGGTTGTTTGTTTTCCTGGTATTGAGTTATATGAGCTGCTTGTATATTTTGGAAATTAATCATTTGTCAGTTGTTTCATTTGCTGTTATTTTCTCTAATTCTAAGGGTTGTCTTTTCACCTTGCTTATAGTTTCCTTTGCTGTGCAAAAGCTTTTAATTTTAATCAGGTCCCACTTGTTTACTTTTGTTTTTATTTCCATTACTCTAGGAGATGGGTCATAGAGGATCTTGCTTTGACTTATGTCATTGAGTTTTCTGCCTATGTTTTCTTCTAAGAGTTTCTGGTCTTATATTTAGATCTTTAATCCATTTTGAGTTTATCTTTGTGTATGGTGTTAGAAAGTGTTTTAATTTCATTCTTTTACATGTAGATGTCCAGTTTTCCCAGCATCATTTATTGAAGAGGCTGTCTTTGCCCCATTACATATTCTTGCCTCCTTTATCAAAAATAAGGTACCCATAGGTGCATGGAAATGGCAACCCATTCCAGTGTTCTTTCTTGGAGAACCCCGGGGATGGGGGAACCTGGTGGGCTGCTGTCTCTAGGGTTGCACAGAGTTGGACACAACTGAAGTGACTTAGCAGCAGCAGCAGCATAGGTGCCTGGGTTTATTTCTGGGCTTTCTATCTTGTTCCATTGGTCTATATTTCTGTTTTTGTCCCAGTACCATACTGTCTTGATAACTGTAGCTTTGTAGTATAATCTGAAGTTAAGAAGGTTGATTCCTCTAACTCCATTTTTCTTTCTCAAGACTGCTTTGGCTATTTGGGGTCTTTTGTGTTTCCATATGAATTGTGAAATTTTTTGTCCTATTTCTGTGAAAAATGCCATTGGTAATTTGATTAGGGATCGCATTGATTCTGTAGATTGCGTTTGGTAGTATAGTCATTTCCACAATATTGATTCTTCCCACGCAGGAACATGGAATATCTCTCCATTTGTTTTATGTCATCTTTGATTTCTTTCATCAGTGTCTTATAATTTTCTGTGTACAGTTCTTTTGTCTCCTTAGGTAAGTTTATTCCTAGATATTTAATTCTTTTTGTTGCAATGGTGAATGGGATTGATTCCTTAATTTCTCTTTTTGATTTTTCATTGTTAGTATATAGAAATGCAAGTGATTTCTGTGTATTGATTTTGTATCCTACAACTTTGCTAAATTCACTGATTAGCTCTAGTAATTTTCTGATACTATCTTTAGGGTTTTCTAAGTACAGTATAATGTCATCTGCAAACAGACGAGAGCTTTACTTCTTCTTTTCTGATCTGCATTCCTTTTATTTTTCTTCTCTGATTGCTGTTGCTAGAACTCTCAGAACTATGTTGAATAATAGTGGTGAAAGTGGACACCCTTGTCTTGTTCCTGATCTTAGGGGGAATGCTTTCAGTTTCTCAGCATTGAGAATAATATTTGCTGTAGGCTTATCATATGTCCTTTACTATGTTGAGGTAGGTTCCTTCTATGCCCATTTTTTGAAGAGTTTTAATCATAAATCGGTGCTAAATTTTATCAAAGGCTTTTTCTGCATCTATTGAGATTATCATATGGTTTTTATCTTTCAGTTTGTTAATACAGTGTATCACATTGATTGATTTGCATATATTGAAGAATCCTTGCATTCCTGGAGTAAACCCAACTTTTCATGGTGTATGAGCTTTTTGATGTGTTGCTGAATTCTGTTTGCTAAAATTTTGTTGAGGATTTTTGCATCTATGTTCATTAGTGATATTGGCCTGTAGCTTTCTTTTTTGTGTGTTATCTTTGTCTGATTTTGGTATCAGGGTGATGGTTGCCTTGTAGAATTAGTTTGGAACTGTTCCTTTCTCTGCAATTTTTTCAAAGAGTTTTAGAAGGGTAGGCATTAGCTCTTCTCTAAATGTTTGATAGGATTCTCCTATGAAGCCATCTAGTCCTGGGCTTTTGGTTTTGGGGAGATTGTTGATCACAGCTTCAAGTTCAGTGCTTGTAATTGGGTTGTTCATAATTTCTATTTCTTCTGGTTCAGTCTTGGAAGATTAAACGTTTCTCAGAATCTGTCATTTCTTCCAGGTTATCTATTTCATTGTTATGTAGTTGTTCATAATAGTCTCTTATAATCTTTTGTATTTCTCCATTGTCTGTTGTAACCTCTCCTTTTTCATTTCTAATTTTGTTGATTTGATTCTTATCTCTTTTTTTTTCTGACTAGAGGTTTATCAATTTTGTTTATCTTCTCAAAACCCCAGCTTTTAGTTTTATTAATCTTTGCTATTGTTTCTTTCGTTTCTTTTTCATTTATTTCTGCTTGGATCTTTATTATTTTTTTCCTTCTAACTAATTTTTTGTTGTTATTGTTCTTTTCCAAGTTGTTTTAGGTGTAAATTTAGGCTGTCTATTTGATGTTTTTCTTGTTTCTTGAAGTAGGATTGTATTGCTATAAACTTCCCTCTTAGGACTGCTTTTGTTGTTTCCCATAAGTTTTGAGTTGTCGTGTTTTCATTGTCATTTGTTCCTAGAAATTTTTGATTTCCCTTTTGATTTCTTCAGTAATCTGTTGGTTATTTAGAAATGTATTGTTTAATCTCCATGTGTTTGTGTTTCTTACAGTCTCTAGTNCGTGCTGTGGTCCATTGGGTCACAAACAGTCGGACACAACTGAGCAACAGAACTGAACTGAACTGAGTTAATTTAATTGGAGGATAATTGCTTTACAATATTGTGATGGTTTTTGTCATCAGCATGAATCTGCCACAGGTAAACATGTGTCCCCCTATATTGACTCACTTTTAACTTCATTTGGTTCAGCTACTCAGTTAACATTTATTGAATTTGAATTTGGTACTAGGTGGGATGTGGGAAAGAATACATATATTGTCCTGCCATCAAGATGCTAAGGGTCTCAGTGAAAAATACACTGGGCAGCACCCAGATGCATAGACGTTCACAATGGCTTTTTGGCATCTCCTTCCTGCCCAGTCCTCATCTACGTCAGCGTTACAGGAGGCACCTATTTCTCTTGGCATGTTAGAAGGGCCTGGCTATGACCTTGTATTTTAAATCTGAGGCATTGTGAAGACGTCTCTGAGCCCAGCTGTGGCATTTGTACCACTGTCTACAGACTGTGTGCTTTAGCAGGAGGAGCACTGGATGCTAGGACTTAGGCTCCGGGAGAACTCAGCAAGGTGCCAGTGGCGTCACCGTGGGTAAGTCACTGTCTGTTTCCAGGTTTGATTCTGTAAACACAACATGTACCTGGAAACACAGACTCCAAAGATGTACAGACCTCTTTCAGGGTCCCTCTTAGCTGACACCAAGGTTTGGTGCATAATTTGGAATGATGGATTAAAATTTAGCCAAGAGAAGTAGATCTGACAGAGTGGCTACAAACACCTCCACATGTGACGTAGACATAAGGATACTCTGACCCAGACGACATGCTGACTCTGTGTTTAGATGTCCATTCTGCTGATCTGCTTATTTTTCTGAATTCCCATTCTGGCTTATACACTCTAAAAAGCCTCAGGCATTTGCTTGATGGAGAGAAATATCTTCCACAGAAAAGTATTTTGAATTACCAAACACAGGGTTATAGAGCAGAAAGGTGTAATTCCTTAGGAGACTGAGAAAAGTTTGGTGGTTAATGGGTAATTTCCTTTTTTTTTTTTTGGCTGTGTCACACAGCATTTGGGATCTTAGTTCCCTGACCAGGGAACCCCCTGTAGTGGAAGCCTGGAGTCTTAACCAATGGACCACCAGGGAAGTCCAGTGGGAAATTTTTGATATGTTTCCTAAGAAATGTAAACCATACAGAATTCTGGCCAGGGTGAGAGTGGAATACTTTGAGTCAAGGGTGCAAAAAAAAAGGCAAGAGAGTGTCCCTCGGGATTTAATCTTTTTATATTTTACTGTATTTTAAATGTTAAATTTGATTCTGTTTTGGGCTAGACATTAGAATTAGGAAACACTGATTTGTAGAATTTCAGGGACCCTTGAGATAAGTCTACTGCTTTCTCCCCACCCTTGCCCTGTCCCTGCCATGCCCTTAGCTGAGAGAAGGCTCTTTTTAGAGAGAGAGATGGAAAGAAATCATAGGGGACAAGTCCAGGGTGACAAGATCCACCATCCATCATGACTCCTGACCACGAACAGTTGGAGCCTTTCTCTTTACTCTGTGGGTTTTTTTTTTAATTAACCTTTTTTCATTTTTCCTACTTTAGAATTTCACATTACAGTCCTTTGTTCATTCTCCTCTTTTCTCTCGATAATGAAAATGGATATAATATGAACTTAAACTCACTTGCCCTGGGTCATTGCCAGTGCTTAATAAAAGTGTATTAGTATTTGTAGTAATGGTAATAACCCACAGATAATGATGTCGCTAAAGACCAAAGGGTCCCCTTGCGTGAGAAGCACCCCCCCCACTTCTAGTCGTCTAGCTTTGCAGAATTTAATGGAGACCTTGACGGCTTCAGATAGTCATTGTCCCTTTTAAATTATCAAGGTTTCATGGAGACAAGCGTTCTTCACTTAAGGGTTTTCCAGACTGTCTGATGTGCTGGGCTCTGGGTAACCTTGTTCCTATGTCATCATATGTCATGCTGCCTCTCGGAAATTGTTCCCTGATGTTTGCAAAAATGAACTACTTAAAGGAAAACTAAAAAAAATTCCTTTTATTCACTTACACACATACACACACACTTTACTATTGGAAATGGTTACTCTCAGATAAGTGGGTCAGGGTCATGAGGGGAATTGAAGCTATGTGATGTGAGGAACGGGGGAAGGAATGGCCAGGCTTCACGGAGACAAGAATAAGATGTAACAGGCGTCTTCAGAAATCTGAAGATTTATGGAAGAGAGAACTTTTGAACTTTTATGGATGGACCCATTGGGTATAAAGAAGAATACTACCAAATGCACAGGTTTAGGAAGAAGCTGATCTTGAGTTGCTATGTGCTGTGCTTAGTTGCTCAGGCATGTCCAACTCTTTGCAACCCCATGGACTGTAGACCACCAGCCTTCTCCATCCATGGGATTTCCCAGGCAAGAATACTAGAGTGGGTTGCCATTTCCTTCTCCAGGGGTATCTTCCTGATCCAGGAATCGAACCTGAGTCTTCTGCATTGCAGACAGATTCCTTACCAACTGAACTGCATGGGAATCCTTGTAGGTTTACTATGAGGGAGGCCTTTCTCCTTAGCTATTTGGGAAGGAAAGATGCTTGCCTAGAAACGGCCAGTTCCCTATCCCTGGAGTGCTCCAGTAGAAACAAGACAGTCCCTCAGCTGGAACTATGTGCTGTGTTCAGCTGCTTCAGTCGTGTCTGACTCTTTGCAAACAAGAATACTGGAATGGGTTGTGCCCTCCTCCAGAGGATCTTCCCAACCCAGGAATCGAACCCATATCTCTCCAGCATCTCCTGCATTGCGGGCAAGTTCTTTATCCACTGAGCCCTCAGCTGGGACTATGGAGGAAGGGTTATAAACATTTGGTGACTTTTGGACTAAATCATTTGAGAATCCCTTGTAACCCTGAGAAGCAATAATTCTATGTGGTTCTTGACAGGAGAATCTAAGATCTGATTTTTATGTTGCAGAATGGGAGCGCCAGGGCTTTCTTGGTAGAGAGTTCAAGTCTAGGATCTGGCTTTAGAAAGGAAGAAATGGCCCTTTCAATGGCCCAGCATATCCCCAGGCCTCAGGGTGATATTGTCTCACACCAGGTAAACTGCAGCTGGATCTAGCTGCTGTCAACTACTTCTCTGAAAAACAGGTAATGGAATTGAAAAGAGATGGGAGAAGAAACACTAAGCCATTCAAGTCAAGAGAGAAGACCTTTGAAAGAGGGATACACAGTGGTGCTTGAGGCTACAGAGAGGACAAGGATGCTAAGGAATGAGAAGGGGGCGTTAGATTTGTCAAGGAGGAACCAGGGGCAGCTTCAAGAGTGTAGGAGGGCAGAAGCTTGACCTCAGGGCCACAGGAACACTGATGACAAGTAGAGGCAGGAAATTCAGACTACATGCTTGTGGATTTGATGGCAAGAACAATTGGATGGAGCCTAGACAGGTAAGACCTATGAAGATGAAGATTGAAGGCACAAGGGAAGGAGAATGAAGATGAGGACAAGTAGTGAATCCTGGAGGCAGAAAGGACGTTGGGTAGGATAAAAAGAATTTCAGTATGATATTTCTGGTTTGCAAAGTGCCTTACCAATAGCAATTCTTGATGTAATTCGATCTTTTAAGTAATAGTATTCTACAGTCTTTGGATATCATCTCCATTTTTTCATACCCACAAATAGACTCCAAGCAGATGGGATGAGGTTTAAAGAGAAATCCTATGGTCAGAAGGGGATATTAGAGTGTGGCTGTGGAGGAAACTGCCCAGAGGTAGAGTCCCCAAGGACACCACCCCTGAACACCACTGCTGAATTCAGTGACTACCTTATTCCTGTTCCCTGATGCTGTTGACCACTTCCTCCATCTGGAACCCCCTTCTGCTTTTGATTATATTCTCTTCTGGTTTTCCTATCACTCCTCAATCTTCTTTCCAGCCTTTTCCTCTGTCTGTCCCTTAGATGTTAATTCTAGGCTTCTGGCTTGGCCATTTCTCTTTCTGCTTTTCACACTTTTCTAGATGTTCTCATCTGTCCTGTGGCTCATGATGCTTCCCACACCTGAATCTCTGGCCCAGTCCTCTTTCCTCAGCCCTCAGCCTGTGTCGTGTCCAACTTTCCATTGTCCTCCATTTGGATGTCCCATAGGTACTTAAAAGGAAACATTTCTACACCTAAACTTGTTATCTCCACAAACTCTATTTTCTCCTATAATCCCCGTCTTCAGAGTGACCATACATCCCAGGTTGCCTGGGATAGTCTCAGTTTAAATCTGTTGTCCCAGCATATTAATAATATTTAATAATATTAATTATTAGATAATAATTTCCACATTATTTATTGTTCATCTCACCCCAGTAGACTGAGACTCTGGAGAATGGAGATAGTGTCTTTTTCACTTTGATATTTCCAGTGTCAAACAAGAGTCTAGCCTATAGAACACACTCAATCAACGTCAAGTAAAGACCATGAGGGCTTCCCAGGTGGTGCTGCTACTGGTAAAGAATCTGCCTGCCAATGCAGGAGGTGCAGGAGACTTGGGTTTGACCCTGGGTTGGGAAGATCCCCTGGAGTAGGTAGGAAATGGCAACCTTCTCTAGTATTCTTGCCTGGAAAATTCCAGGGACATAGGAGCCTGACAGGTCCACAGAGTCACAGAGAGTTAGACACGACTGAGTGACTAAACACAGAAAGACCACGAAGATGAAGTTAAGGGATAGAACTGGAACCATAGAATATTAGAGCTGAACGGATAGGCCTTTAGATTTTTCTTTTCATTTTATATAAGTAAATTGAGGCCCAGTGTGGTCAATGAACTTGACCAAATTCACATGGCCAATTAGCAGCAGGGTCAGTGTTAGATTCCATATCTGTCAGAATTTATCTAAGGCTCTTGTCTAGGTGGTTTAATTTTTCTTCATTAAATAGAGGGACAATTTAACAATCAACCTTCATTAGGTCCTCTGTGTGTGTCCTAGGGATTTGGGGTGTGGCATGGAGGGGCAAGGGCTTCTCTGGTGGCTCAGTGGCAAAAAATCTGCCTGCAGTGTAGGAGATGCAGGAGACATGGTTTTCCCTGGAGGAGGGCATGGTAACCCACTCTAGTATTCTGGGGAATCCTGTGGACAGAGGAATCTGGTGGGCCACATACAGCCCATGGGGTTTCAAAGAGTTGGACACGACTGAAACAACTAATCACGCGTGCACACATGGAGGGACAAGTGTAGATGTTCTTACTTCCAATAATGTTCAAAACAGCTGAGCAGACCTTTCAAGGCTTATTTGAGAGGCATTACACCAGTTTTCTATTGGAGACATTTTTACCTTCTTAACATTGCCAGACCAAGTGAAAATAAAATCTGATCTGACAGGAGCACAGGTGGTGTCTTTTGTTCGTGTTTTTAAACTGAGAATCAGATGCTGTGAAATATCCTCAGCAAAGCAAGTGGGAGGCTGTGATATCCATTATTGCTCTGACTCTGGTGTTGGTGGATGTGGGGATTCTAGAAAAGAGGTTATCTGACTGCCTTTAGTAGAATTCTTACCCCCCTTTTATTTCACTTGTGATTCTTCTCTTACCCTGGTCTTGTTAAGACATCATTTGATTTTGAAAAAAAAAAATCATTCCCTTTTCTACAACTTTGTGTTCCTCTTTTGTAAAATGAGTAGGTTAGGCTATATACTCTCATAGCTGCTTCTAGCCCTGAATTCCATCAGAGAAGGCTCCTCTGTCCAATCCTTGGAGCAGACTTGGACATTCATATCATATATATGAGATGCATATATATATATATAAATATATATATATATCCTTCCCTAGTGGCTTAAATGGTAAAGAATCTGCCTGCAATCCAGGAGACCCAGGTTCAATCCCTGTGTCGAGAAGATCCTCTAGAGAAGGGAATGGCAACCCACTCTAGTATTCTTGCCTGGAGAATCACATGCACAGAGGAGCCTGGCAGGCTATAGTCCATTGGGTCGCAAGAGTCATATATATATATATGAGATGTATATATATATATTTGTCGGAGAAGGCAATGGCACCCCACTCCAGTACTCTTACCTGGAAAATCCCATGGATGGAGGAGCCTGATGGGCTGCAGTCTATGGGGTCGCTGAGTCGGACACGACTGAAGCGACTTAGCAGCAGCATATATATTTGTATGATGTATATATGTATACATACACCCCCCCCAAAAAAAAACCAAATCTATGTCTCTGCTTTGTTCTTGGCCAGAATTTCTTGGCCTGAATTTCTCTCCTATTCTTACACTTTATACTTAAATTCATCATTTCTTAAAAGTCCAATCCTCTCTCTTTTCTAAACACACTAATAAGCTTATTATTTCAACCATTTATATTTAACATTAAAGTTTAATCGTGAAGTTGTTAACCATAGAAAATTATTAAATAAGTGAGTTTGGAATAAACATGGAACAGCTGAAAAAAAAAAGAGTGAGTATTTCAAAATGAACACTTTGGAAAAGAAATTTATGCATAGAAAACAATGGAGAATTACAATTAAGAGCTCTGGGGATCTCAAACTGATTTGTCCAGCTATTACATAGTCATTTCAATTTAAATTAAAATTGTAACTATTTTCTAGTCTACTAAAAATATGAGGTGTCACATTAAGAGTTTTAATGGTGCATTCTCTGGGGAATGCAAAAATGCGAGATTGTAGCACATAAATAACTATATAGTGAAGAGTGAATAAATTCTCTGCCAAAAAAATGAATATGATAAAAACAGAAATGACAGTGGATTATTTTATTCCCTCTAGTGAAGCGCAGCTCACACATTAGAGCAAAGAAACAGTTCACAGGGTGTCTAATTCCATATCATTTTGTCAGAGCTGATGAAAAGAACAACACAAAAAATTTTAACTGGTTGATGAACTCAGGCATAAATGAGGCCATATATTTTGTTCCCAAAGTAAAATATTTTTTAAGACACAGAAAGTAGGTTGATATTAATATTTGATAACCCTGATTCATAGAAAATTGGATTAGTCAAGGTTTTAACCACTGTAGAACATGTTTAAGGCAATCTAACTTACTTCAAGAGAGGGAAAAAAAGATGAAGTCAAAAGCAAGAGGTGTGGCTTCCTGGAGTAGGCTAAGCCCTACTTTGTGTGTGTGTTCATGTGTGGTCATATGCTAGAATGATTGGTTACAGTGGGTGGATTCTGATGATAGAGCACAGAAGATTTTGGATTTTGTTGTAATACAAGTGACTTAAAAGAATCAGCCTCTGAACATCTGGAGGAAGGAGAGAATTAACTGAAGTAAGAACCAGGGCCAAGAGAGTTACTATAATTGTTTGAGCTTCCTGGTAGCCAAGATAAAAAGGACCCTAGTAGGTTTTATAAGTCTTGTTATATCAGTGTTTTCCTATTCCTAATTTCTTGGAAGAATTTGTTATTTAGAGCAGTGGTTCTCAAACTGAGTATACTTAATAATGATCTGGGATGTTAAAAAAAAATACTGATGCATGAACCCTGCCTCTAGAGATTCTGTTTAATCCAACTGGGGTGGGACATGTGCACCTATATTTTTTAGAAGATCTCCAGGTGCATCTAAGGCACAGTTAGGCCTGGGGCTCTGTGGTACAGAAACTTAAGGAGAACAAATGAGTAATCTCTGTTTGGCAGAAGATGCAGAAACACTTAATACAACCAATTATCATATTGATTTTTAATACAGGAGGGGTATTGATTTGTAATTCAGTGAAAGCATTTATAAAGCAATTCAAATTCAGTTGTCTTACCACATCTGTGCTTTCAGGAATTCATTCCTGAAAATCAGACGTTTTGCACACAAACACCAACTGGGATTTAATTTTCCATCATTTTAAATGGGAAAAAAATTCAATGTGTCATATGCAACACAAACCTCTCAACTAAATTTTACTAAAACATAAGTAAAACACAGTCAACTGCCTGTTTAAATTTAAGTTACAAATGATTGTATTAGGATGTAAAAATGCTTACAGCATTATATGATAAATCAGGTTGTTAATAGTTGTGCAGAGTGACAAGCCTTCTATTAGGGCCACTCCATCTGAGACACACCTCCATTTTGTTGTCTACTGGTCTGCTTTTTAAAATTTTGTATTGGATTCTGATGATCTACCAATTATATTTAAAAAAAATAACTGAAGACTTCTCATTTATCCTTTTGTTAATAATGTCATGATGAATTTTTGTGATTAATCTTTAATTAAATTTTTTCCTTTTTGAATACTGACTGAAATATATTGAAAGATATGAATGTTTTATGAAATTTGGGTATTTTTATTCTAAGAGGCATTCTACCAGAATAATGTTAGACAACGAGACATTGTATATATATATTTTTTAATTTTAATTTTAACTTTTTTTTAACTTTATTTTACTTTACAATACTGTATTGGTTTTGCCATACATTGACATGAATCCACCATGGGTGTACATGAGTTCCCAATCCTGAACCCTCCTCCACCTCCCACCCCATATCATCTCTCTGGATCATCCCTGTGCACCAGCCCCAAGCATTCTGTATCCTGAATCGAACATAGACTGGCGATTCATTTCTTACATGATAGTATACATGTTTCAATGCCATTCTCCCAAATCATCCCACCCTCTCCCTCTCCCTCAGAGGCCAAAAGTCCGTTCTACATATCTGTGTCTCTTTTGCTGTCTCGCATACAGAGTCATCATTACCATCTTTCTAATTTCCATATATGTGTTAGTATACTGTACTGGTGTTTTTCTCTCTGGCTTTCTTCACTCTGTATAATCAGCTCCAGTTTCATCCATCTCATTAGAACTGATTCAAATGTATTCTTTTTAATGGCTGAGTAATACTCCATTGTGTATATGTACCACAGCTTGCTTATCCATTCATCTGCTGATGGACATCTAGGTTGTTTCCATGTCCTGGCTATTATAAACAGTGCTGCAATGAACACTGGGGTACATGTGTCTCTTTCAATTCTGGTTTCCTCGGTGTATATGCCCAGCAGTGGGATTGCTGGGTCATAAGGCAGTTCTATTTGCAATTTTTAAAGGAATCTCCACACTGTTCTCCATAGTGACTATGAATGTTTTATGAAATTTGGGTATTTTTATTCTAAGAGGCATTCTACCAGAATAATGTTAGACAACGAGACATTGTATATTTTAAAAGTCCAAGTTGGATGAGCAGGGATGAGAGTTGAATTGATAAGAATTTTTTTTGGCAGCAAGTAACATAACATTCTCCCTCATTAAAGTAGGTATTCATGGCAAGAAGTGGAGTGGTGGATGGTCATAGCAACTCATTGTGATCAAAGGTATGGCTATTCCCACCTGCTTTATGCTTTTCTATGCTCATGGTATTGGTGATAGCTCCCCTCAATGCCACAAGATGGCTGCAGCAGCCCAGAGCACCATGTCTTCTATCAACAGAATACAAAAGTAGGAAGCGAAGCCAGTGAGAGGACTCATCCTATTAAATTTCTCTTCCATCAGGAGCAAAATCTTTCTCACAAGCCTTCAAGCAGAATTCTTCTGTCATCTTATTAGCAGAAATGGGTTATGTGGCCATCCACAGCTAAAAAGAAGGTTGAGGAAGTGGTTGTCTTGCATTTGCAGCCTCTATCATGCAAGGGGAAAGGAAGGCCCAGTGGGAAGGTCAGTAGAATCCACATTCTATCATTAATGAGCTGTGTGTCCTTGGGCAGGTCTCTTACCCTCCATAAATTGGCAGAGTTTTCTGACAGAGCACTTTTGCTTGAATTTGAAGATGTTACTTATAAAGGTTTGTCTTAATTGGAAAAGAGAATCTCTTTGGAGATTCTCAGGGTATCTTGGCATATAAAAATCTCTAACAAGTTCTGCACTAAAGACAACAGTTTAACTGTCCAGCCCAGCAGTTCCAAAATATATTTGACCATAGCACCTTTTCTTATAAATCAGACAGTTGTTAATATGCAGCCAGTATTCCGTGGGGCTCTTCAGGAAACACTGCCCTGCTAGACTGAAGTTTCTTGAAGATAGGGTCTTCATCTTTAAATTTCCCAGAGTATTTAGTAGACTGCCCAGACAACTGCCATTCACCCTTCATAGCTTCAGCCTCACTTCCTCAGGGAAGATGTCTCATCCATCAGACTAGGTTGGAAGATATATGTATATAAATATACAGATATAAAATTTTATGTTTCCTAATCTATTTTGGTGGAGAAGGCAATGGCACCCTACTCCAGTACTCTTGCCTGGAAAATCCCATGGATGGAGGAGCCTGGTGGGCTGCAGTCCATGGGGTCGCTAAGAGTTGGACACAACTGAGCGACTTCACTTTCACTTTTCACTTTCATGCATTGGAGAAGGAAATGGCAACCCACTCCAGTATTCTTGCCTGGAGTATCCCAGGGACGGGGGAGCCTGGTGGGCTGCCATCTATGGGGTCGCACGGAGTTGGACACGACTGAAGTGACTTAGCAGCAGCAGCAATCTATTTTGGTATGTGTCCTGTATGAATATATCCTGTCCTCCTCCTTTATACCCCCTAGTTGCAATAAATTACCAGATCAACCTTACCAAATAACCTGTAAGCTCCCTGAGAACAGTGGTAGGTTCTTGTTCAGCACTCTGTCTCCAGTGCCTACCACAGTGGCTAGCACATAGCAGGCACTTGGTACTCATTTTTGGATGAACGGATGCTTCCCACATGGTGGACCATAGACGTCTTTGGTAATGGAGACCTTGTGGTCTGTTTCCTAGCGCTAAGCCCCCAACCTCTTCTTCTAGGAGTGCTCTCTGCCGCTATTCTATTCATATAGTGGTTCCTGCTGACAGTTGGTCCAGGAGTGGGTGCCTAAGCCAGTAAGCCTCCTCCTGGGGCTTTTACACTTTGGGACAGAAGAAAGGCCAGATTTCTTCTTTCTAGTGGTTAAACACAGAAGAGGTGAAGGTCAGGAACTGTTGGCAACCATATTTCCTTCTCTTTGAACCTGAGAATTATAGAAAACTGATATGGAAATTGAGAGAGAGAGAGAGAAAATCATAGATAACCAACCAGAGAAAGGAGATGAAAAACGTGAAGACCAAGACTGAGCTTCCGGTTTTTTTTCCTGGATCCTAGGCATATTCCTGTTCCTAGGCTTCATGAGAATCTCTTTAATCCTTACACTAACTTCCTCTTCCTTGTTTAAGTTCGTTTGAGTTGAGTTTCTGCTTCTTATGAATCCTAAATATTAATAGTATAATTTGCTAAATGAATTATTAATAATTATTGAACATGGGTCAGATGTAAAAAGAAAGGGGATATAGGAGAGAGATGATATGGGGTGGGAGGTGGGAGGGGGGTTCAGGATTGGAAACTCATGTACACCCGTGGCTGATTCATGTCAATGTATGGCAAAACCAACACAGTATTGTAAAGCAAAATAAAGTAAAAATAAAAATTAAAAAAAAGGGGGGATATAGGGCTTCAGGGTTCATGAGTGTATATAAAACAGTGAGCAGAGGGACTGGGTTGAATTCAGACTTGGTGAACTAGGACACAAGCAGAGCATGCTCAGATTCAGGAGAAAGAAATATTCAGTCTATTTATGCACACAGTGATTTCAAGGATCAAATGAGTTAAAAGGTGTAAAGGTGCTTTAAAAATGACATAGAAGGAATCTTTTCAATAAAATCAAAATATGCATTCTGGTGGTAGAGGGTGACAAAAAGATAAGGAAACCCCAAACCACAAGCGTCTTCATGATACCTGATGGCCATTGTTCTGCAGCCGTCACCATCCCCTCTAATGGCCAGACCTCTCCTGCTTCCCTGCAAAGAGCACTCAGCCCCACGCTGCCACAGCACCTGGCTCATCTGCTCTCTGCAGGTGTGTTCAAAGTCATTCTGCTTTTTGTTACTTGTCTGCCCCGCCTGGAGACACTCTCAGGCTTTGTGAAGGACACTATCAGGGCCACTGTAGGGTAACTCTGGTGACTGAATAATGCATGAAACCAGCAGTGGGCAAGGGGGAGCCTCCCCAAGTGGATGGTGGGTTGAGGACAGGGTTTGGTCTCCATCTGTGGGGATCTGACTTTCTCATCCATGGGATTTTTCAGACTGATGGATCAGTCCTTGTGGATGAAGTACCCTTAGTAGGTTTCCTGAAGTGTTTCTTAGCTGTACTGGTGTCAAATTAGACAACAGCACTTAACAGTTTACAAAGAATGCTCATGTCTCATTTATCTCATTTGGATGTCACAATAGCTCTGGGAAGTAGAGGGGTCAAGATTGTTATCTATTATCTATTGACAAGGAAACTGAAACCCCTCCCCCCCCCAAGTAAACACGATTTGCCAAGAGAAGACCAAGTAAGGTGACTTTAAAAGATACTCCTAGGTTAATTGAATTCACACGATTTTTCTGTTCTTAAAGCAAATTAGAATGTCTCTCCTGCTCTGCCTTTCCTATTTGAAATTAGAAGAAAATTGTGGTAAAATATATATAACATAAAATGTATTATTTTAACCATTTTGGTGTATAATTCATGACATTAAGTACATTCAATGTTGTATTAATACAATGATCACCTCTATCTAGTTCAGGAGCTTTGTGGTCATTGCTCACTGAAACTCTACCTCAGTCAATAGCTCCCCATTCCCTGCTCTCTTTGGCCCCTGGCGACCACCAGTTTGCCTTCTATCTCTGTGAATTTGCTTATTCTAGGTACTTGATATAGAAGAAATCATCCACTATTTGCCTCTTCATGTCTTCAAGGTTTATCCAAGTTGGAGCAGGTGTTAGTATTTCCGTCCTTTTTAAGGCTGAATAATATTCCATTGTATGTATACACTACATTTTATTTATCCACCCATCCATCCGTCGTTGGACCCTTGGTTGCTTTCACCTTTTGGCTATTGTAAATATGGTGCTGTGGGCATTGGTGTGCAAGTATATGGTAGCGTCTCTGCTTTCACTTCCTTGGGGTATAAACCTAGGAGTGGAATTGCTGGGTCATGTGGTAATTCTACGTTTACGTTTCTGAGGAACCGCCATACTGTTTTCAACAATGGCTGTACCACTTTCCAGTCCCACCATTCTTTCTGTTTTTCAGCCGAAATTCATCCTCTGCCACAGCTCTCCAGCATCTTCCATTCATCTCCACTCCCCAAACATCCACCCTGTATACAAAGTGGCTGTGCCTGTCCCACTTATTAGAGAGAAAAAAAAAAAGTAGCATTAATAGTTAAAAGTGTGGTATTACAGCAGGGTCTGGCAGTAGGTGATTGATGGCCTCCATTACACCCCATTAGATATTTTATTCTTGTTAAATGAAGAGCAGCCAACTTTGTCAAGTATTTTTAGTTCCCTCTGGTCTTATTGGTCCGATCTATTCTTCAGGACGGCCTGTAAATGGCCACATATGGCTGAGTGTCTGCAGGACGGATGGCCGTGCAGCTGGCGTTCATTGGCCACCAATTTACCCCGGCCCCCTTCATTGTGAGCCTGACAGCACCGGGGAGCCTTGTAGATCTAACCAAATATATCTATTTTCTAATTGTCTATTTATCACCTTCTGGGGATTTGTGGGCCTCCTATCTGAAGGGAAAGGGGGGATGGCCTTGAACAATGATCCTTGTCAAGGCTCTCGCTCGCTCTAAATTAGGGCCTAGTTGCTAAATAACTAATTTAGTCCTGCTATCAAGCTGAAAAAGTGGGTATTCAGCGCAAAGTGCCAGCTGGGGAATTGATTATGTCTTCTCTCAGCGAGTGTGATAAACCTGCCGCCGAGCCACTGTGGAAGGCTGGAGACGGCTCCCGGGGGGCGGTGGCATTTCATCACCAAGAGTCGGCACAGGGAGCAGGTCCAGGCCCGGCATGGCAGCTGAAGTCTGGGGCACCGGGTCTGTCCCGCCATGGCGCCCATAGGGAGTCTGGCTCTCTCCTCGTCCTCCTGGTCTGTGGCTTCTGCTTGGAGCCATAGGGACCTTTGCATCTGTGAGCAAGGTGGGAACTGAGGAGGGGAGAGGAAGGGCATCCTGACAGCCCCAATTTCCAATTAGAGTGAGATTATTGAAGGTAGTGCAGGCCTCCGGTGGGGGAGGTGGGAGGGAATGAATAGGAAGAGGAGGTTCTTAGGAAAATATATTAATAACAACTACCAGATTTTGAACAGAGAAGGATGCCAGGTAGCTGAGAATAGAGAATTACGGTTTACTGTTTGGGAAATCTAACAACAAAAACAACACCAGCAATCAATTACTCAGTCCTCCTCTCTGCCAGGAGGCTGCAAATCCATGATCTCTTTGAATCTTCTCAACATCCAGGCAGATTAGGGTTCCTACCCTGATTGATTCTTGGAGAAAAAGAATTTCAGAAATGTTACCAAATGAACTTGTCACAGGCTGACCTGTGCCCATAATATCTTCCCCACCCCAAATTTTTATAATGCCTGGCATGTTTCCATTGTTCATTCAGCTGGTCTTTATTGAGTACCCTTCTCTTCTGGATGCCGGGAATCAGTGTGGGGATTCAGTCAGGCCAGGTCCTGCCTTCATGCAGCTGATTTTCTAGTGGGGGAGACAGACCACACCAGTGGTTCTCAACACAATCAGACCTAAAGACTTCTTTGGAACTCAAATCTCTTCAATGACTCCTTTATCATCCTGAAATTAAATTCACAGATAACACATTCTACTTATTCACATAATTTAAAAAATCAATATAGCACTTCACTGTAATGTAATAGAGAAATAAAAGGAAAGGAATTTTAATCAAACTAATGTGAAAGTGTTAGTTGCTCAGTCGTGCCCGACACTTTGTGACCCCATGGACTGTAGCCCGCCAGGCCACTCTGTCCATGGGATTCTCTAGGCAAGAATACTGAAATGGATTGCCATTCCCTTCTCCAGGGATCTTCCCGACCCAGGGATCAAAACCAGGTCTTCCGAAGTGCAGGCAGATTCTTTATCATCTGAGCCACTAGGGAAACAAACTAATATATATTTCAATATTTAAATGTTTAATCATAATGATATACCAGAAAGCACCATGAAGCTCACTTACTTATGATGAATATTTGAATTTAAGAATAAAAAAAAGGGAGAATGTCTAACTGAGTGTTGACATTTTCTCTTTGACAATTTGAAATAAGGACTAAAAAAAGATACTGGTAAATATACTTAGAATTGCTTTGAATGTGACAGCTACAAATGCAAACTGATACATGTGTAGAAACAGTGACTCAAATACCATGAATGCCGCTGATGACATGATTTTCGGAACTGAGGAAACTCCAAGTTGAAGCAAGTCAGATAATCAATCTCTTGCTTTCCATGGGGAAAGTCAGTATCAGTTAAACCAAGCATATAAGCCTTTGTGTGTAAGAGGGAGCCTGAGTCTAGATTTAGATAATTCTGAGCGGTTTTTGACTCACACGGATGTCTGGTTAAAGTTCAGATGCTATAATGGTGTGAGACAACCCACGTCTTGTTTCGCACACACTGAGGGTTAGCTCTGCCCTGTTGAAAATCACTGAACTATATAAAAGACAAGCAAATAAACAAGAAAATAATAAGTAGTGATAAATACAACAATCAAAATAAAACTGGGAAAAGCGCTTCCCTGGTGGTCCAGTGCCTAAGACTCCATGCTCCCAGTGCAGGGAACCTGGCTTTGATCTGCGGTCAGGGAAGTAGATCTAGATGCTGCAACTAAGACTCAGGACAGACAAATGAATAAATATTAAAAAAAAAAAAAAGCTGGGTGAGAGGCTGGAGAGTATTTTGAGGAGCTCCTTTGGATTAAGGGGTCAAGGTTTCTGGTCTGGGTGAAGTGGTGCCTCTAAACCCACTGCCCCTGGAGAGGAGGAGGCTGAAGATGCATAGCATCTTTGGAGGATTCATTACTCTGCACAGGGAGGCAGGGCGGGGAGGAGGGTCGGGAGATCCAGCAGACCCAGGCTGGCCGCTGCTTTACCAGTTATTGGGTGACCTTGGGCAAGCCTTTTTTTTTTTTTTTTTTTCTTTTTTGAGCTTCAGTTTTCTCACCTGTCAAATGGAGAGAATTATGATCACATTGTTTTCTTTTCGAGTTAATGAGAAGATTTAAAGTGATGGGAGTAAGTGCTTTATGCACTGTAAAATTCTAAAAGGACTTCTTAGTGATGGGAAAAATTACAAACAACTCAAAAGCCTCCAAAAATTTTTTGTTCTTTTTTAAAGCATGTCAGTTAGTAGATTGCTGCTGCTGCTGCTAAGTCGCTTCAGTCGTGTCCAACTCTGTGCGACCTCATAGACAGCAGCCCACCAGGCTCCCCTGTCCCTGGGATTCTCCAGGCAAGAAACTGGAGTGGGTTGCCATTTCTATCATTTTATAATGATGTGCATGCCTCTAAGTCACATCCGACTCCATGTAACCCTCTGGACTGTAGTCCGCCAGGCTCTTCTGTCCATGGGATTTTCCAGACAAGGATACTGAAGTGGGATGTCATGCCTTCCTTCAGGGGATCTTCCCAAACCGGAGATCCAACTTGGGTCTCTAGAGTGCCTTGCATTGGCAGGCAAGTTCTTTACTACTAGCGCCACCTACAGGGTGTTAAGTGAGAAAAGTTAAATTACAAAATAATATTGAGGGTATGATGCACTGTATGCAATTAAAAGAGAAAAAGCAAGCAAGCAAACAAAAAACCACCGACAAACAAAAAAGAATTGGAAGGATACCAAAATAATAACTAATGTTATCTCTGGGAATTAGAGGTGATTGTAATTTTCTTTTTGTTCCTCTGCATAATTGTATAATGAACTATATCGTTTTTGTAACAAGAAAATCAAGTGGCAAACATGATTTTTAACATAGTTGTCACACATCAAGTCCCCTGCTAGAATCACTATGTGTCTGGGTGGGTGGCCAGTTTGCTATCTTCTTTTTTGCATTTCATACATGCAAAGGTAAGCAGTGTGGCCACTTGTTGCCCAGGGAAAACTTCTGTTGTCCTAAGGAGCATCTGGTTCTTTTTATATTATGTTCTCTGCTTGAGCTTGAGTCTTGAAGCTTGAGGTTCTTACAGAAGTACAAGGTTCTGGGCTAGGTACCATTATTTTAATCCTCATGACAGCCCTTTGAGGCAGACATTATTATCCCCATTTTATAGGTAAGAAAAGCAAAGCCTTGAAGGATTAAATGTTTTATTACTGGTCATATGTCTCTTGAGTGGAAGAACAGAATTTAAATCTGGGATGTCTAACTCTGAGCTACTGGGCTAAGTTTGTAACCACTTGGGAGATTAATTATTGGCCAAGTTTCCATGTCTCTATACATGTAATTTAAAAAGCCTAGAGCTTCAGTGTCCTCATGGCTAAACAGGCACCTCTCAGCCTGGCTGGGAGACTTAACAGGGTAGCAGAGGGGAAGGCTCCAAGCTGCGGTTTATGCCAAGGAATCACGTGATAAACATAGCTTCTTTTCTTGGGCTTGGGTCTGGATTAAAATGAGGCTGTTGTCAGCCTCTCCGCCTAAACTGGAACCCATTGTACTGGTGGGTCAGTCTTGGACAAGATTCCAATTAAGGACTCTAGGGACTCTAGGGACCTTGGGCCCCTGTGAAGCCCAAACCTGGGACAGAGGGTACTGAATTTAGCCAAAGACTCCAACACCCAGTTATTCACCCACCACTCAGTCACTCACCCATTACCTCTCAGAAAAGGAGATTTACCTTCTATTAAAGTCCTTACTAAGTCTCTTTTGTTACAGGGCTCACTCTCAAACACTTAATTTTAACCCACAAAGCACTATTTGGGGATGACATATTAGCTCCTGATAACTTCAACCAATGCTGTGCTTCAAATGCTTAGGAAGGTCACTCTGGCAGAAATGGAGACAAAAACACTAAGTGTAGATTTAGTCATTTTTCCTTATAATTGCAAGTGTTGAATGTTGTAAACAAGCCTTTTTAAAGATTGCTTTAAAAGACAATAGACTCTAAGTGGTTACTTTGCGGAGCTCATGAATAGAGAATGGGTACTTGGGGTTAGGAGTATAATTTCCAGTGACAGTATCATCCTAAAATGCAAACTGGCCTGTATCCTAAATGACTTGAATGGAAGTGAAGATGATGTTCTCTGCAAAGCTGTGTCAGATGACTTGGGAAGTGATTCTAGTGGTGATAAAGATACCAATGTCAAAGATGTATGTGAAGAGAATGAATATAATTGTTTCATGAATTAAATGTAAACATGGAAAAACAATATTTCTAAATATATTTTTAACTTGTAAGACTTTATATTAATGTGCTACTTTTCAATTAACATATTAATTTATAATTAATATATTGGTATAGTAATATGTCTTGTGTAAGTTACTTTACTTGTATGTGAAATTAAATTTTAAAATTTATTAAATAAGTAGCACTCTAGCTCATCTATATTCCTAAAAGTTTTTATATACAAATAGGTCAAAAGCTTTCTTTTGGCAGAAAGAGACTCACAGACTTACAGACTTAGAGAATGAACTTATGGTTGTGGTGGTGGTGTTGGTGTGGGTTGGGGTAAGGGGATGGATGCGGGGAAGGGATAGTAAGGGAGTTTGGGATGGACATGTACACACTGTTATATTTAAAATGGATAAGCACAAGGACCTAGTGTATAGCACATAGAACTCTGCTCAATGCTATGGGGCAGCCTTGAATGGGAGGTGAGTTTAGGGGTGAATGGATTCATATATATGTATAAATATGGCTGAAGTCTCTCTGCTGCTCACCTGAAACTATCACAATGTTGTTAATTGGCTATACCCCAATACTTAAAAAAAAGTTTTTAATAGAAGCATTATTTTGGAACTTTCTACTGGGAAAAGGCAGCTCTCTCCATATTTGAGGCTGTCCCATAGGTGGATATATTAACTGTAAGCCTACAATGTACCAGGCATGGCATCAGGCACTCAGTGAGGGAGTGTTAGTGGAAGAGAACCCAGAGTCCCAAACCAAATGAGTCTTGAGAGTCTGATCGACCTCTTCCTGACAACCAGATTGCTGGAACCCAGAGGAAGGTGAACACTTGCCCAGAATCACGGAAGAAAACCCAAGTTCTGTGGTGAGGAAAGGAAAGATAGCAGACATCCAGGCAGACCTGGTCTGGTAGCCAAAGACCATCCTTTTCACATAGTAGTGTCCCAGCCCCTGAACCAGAGCTTGGCCTAAAGAAAAGCAAAGAACTAGTGCTTCCAAAGTGGGATACCTGTTCTGCTGTGCAGAGGAGGCATCCACTTGCTGGGACAGGCCAGTGTCTAAAATAGGGTTAACATCAGTGGAATTAGCCATTTTTTCCTAATACTCCCTAAAATAATTTTAAAAATCGATATCCCTTCTCAAACATTTAAAAGTTGACATCTAGAATATCTGCAGCAATTTTAAATACTTTAAAATAAACAATTAAAAATAATTACAAAAGATGTAATGTGTGGTATACTTTAAATATAGACATTGTAAGATAAAACTCTCACATTGCAATTTTGAATGTATCCAATAAAACACAAATATCATAGCAATTTGAGACCCACGATCATCCTTTTAAAAAATACACGAATGAGCTCTTATTTAACAGTAGGAAATTATATTTCCAATCCACTTCCTCCACAGAATTTTATTCTAATGTAATGTATTTTTATGCTTGAAAGTCTTTTATTGATTTTCCTATCATACTTCTCTGCAACAAAAAGATGTATATAAATTGAATTCTTTTATTTTTTGTGACCATAAGCTTCTAAGAATTAAAAAATTCTTCTGAACTATCACTTCAAGTATTAGTAATACAAACGATAAAAATAACATGAATATATGCAAATTTTGACAATTATTAAACAGTTAAATTTTGCTGGAAATGTTTCTCTTAATGAGTTGGATCAGGGAAGACCACCTCATACAGCCACTCAATCTGTGTCTCCAGGGAGAGCCATTTACATAGGCTATGATGTAGATGGCAACCCCAGAAATTATGCGGTGGACAACCTGCACAACTCTATATGGCAGCCCTGGTGAGGGATATTTGTAGAGCCTTGATTAAAGGTGACATTGAGAACACCATTTTGTGGCTTATCCCTTTATTTGATGTCTCAGAAGCTGGGACTCAGTGGACAGTGCATCATAATAAGATTCAGGGTGAAAAGATGCATGAGTCTGTACAGTAGAAGGGGTTTTATAGAAAAGGGAAGATGGAAAATGAAAACTGGCATGATGCTTCCACCACAGGCAGACCAATTTTAGGAAATGTTTCCTGTGGAAGCTGAGGACAAGGAAATAGATTCCCTTAAGGTTATCCCCTGAAAAGACATACCGTCAGGAAATGTGAACCTCTGGGGCCCCGCCACTGTCCAGCCTGCAGTGTCTGTGGAGCTGTCCGTGGTTCCGACCAGATTGGAGGCTTTCTGCCATTCACCAGATCCTTTGCCTTTCGGCAGGCCCTCCCAGCCAGGGCCACCAAATCCACAGAGCCCGCCACAAAGTCCAGCTGACTGTGGGCCTGACGAATGGCTTGAACCAGCCTGAGAACAGAATAGCACCCACTTGTTTAGGACTGAATAAGTTCCAGGCACTAGTCTCAATAGTTAAGTAATCTCATTTAACCTTCCCCCAAACCCGTAAAATACATACTGTGTTTCTCATATGAGAAAACAGAGGCTTGTATAAGGTAAATAACTTGCTCAAAATCACACAAGTACATGTGGGGAAGGGAAGTTTCAAATCTAGTCCAGGGCAGAGAAGCTCTGAAGACTGCACCCTTTTCTATCCCACCATGTCTCTTTAAACCATGAACAGAGAAGGGGACTATGGTGCTTATGGCCTCCTGTGAGCTAAGTGCTTTGCACATTATCACATTTAAGTCTCACTACATCCTACAAGGCAAACATTGTTATCTATTAGTTACAGATGAGGAAAATGAAGCCCAAGCTAGTAAGCAGTAGAGTCAGAGTTTGACCCTGGGTCCATCCATTACTAAAGAACAGTCTTATCTGTCCTCCCTTAGGCAGCTCACTGAGCTAGGATGTCAACTCTCCAGTCATAACTGAACGCAGAGTCCATTACCTTTTACTATAAGTCCCTTGGTATAAAGTACCTCGAATTTCCCTACCAAGAATAAGGGAAATAAAAACAATAAAGTCACTTTTGGAAAATTTGGCTTCTGAGTCCTTTTGGACCAGCCTTACATTTTCCACAATTATTTAATTTAATTCTTAGAATGCTTCTTAAGCCTGACCATGTGCCAGGTACCCACCTAGATGCTGCTAAAGACACTGGGGATGAAGGAAAAGATGGTTCCTGAACTCAGTTGCTGTCATTTGACATGTCTTCTTGAATTCCAGAAAAACAATGGTCAACACAGAGCCCCAGGATCTAGAGGAAGAAGCTGATTCTGATGGGGGAATCTGGGAAGCTTTATGAATATGGTGGAATTTGAACTGGATGTCATTGCTCTTGAGTTAATTCAGTCACAACAGGCAGCTTATTCTGAAGGAACTAGAGAACTATGGGCTTATGGTCTTAGCTTGGAGTGCCTGAGTCTGTCTGTCCTGCAGATTGAAAGTTCTTAGTTCACATCTGTACAGAGCTAAAGCATGATCGTTTACTGGGCAATAAGCTGTTAAACTCATTATAGCAGCATTTTGTGAAAATAATTCTAGCTAAATACACCTTGGTTTCTCATGGAATAGATCAGGAGTTAGTTCTTAGCCAGGCACACATTTCCCTTGCAAAAAGGGCTGCTGAGTGAAGTCCCATATAGGCTCTGCAGACCTCAGGAGCTCTGTGGGTATTTTTCAAAGCTGACCTTTGCAAAATCCTGTGCCCTAGCCAGATAGCCCCTTCCTGACTGCTCCTGAGACAGCTCTGGGAGGATAGTGCCTCCCTGGTGTTCTCCTGTGATAGTAAGTGTAGTCTCTTCATCAGAGCCCATCTTGGCCTTTTTCCCTAAGCCACACCGTGATGGGGTGGAGGGCCTGACAAATGACCCTACTTTCCTGCAGAGTGGCACCACTAGTTATAGGGGCACCGTTCTGCAGAGGGACCCTCAGGGTATGAGCTGGGCTAGGGCAGTCCAAATCCTCAAGAGTATCTCAAGAACCAAACTATAAAGAGATGCTAGCATTTCCCCAAGTGACGCCATTTGGTTTCCCTGAAGAAAATTAGCAAGCTTTTGAGACACACTCCATTCCTCATTTTGCGGGGGAGGGGGGTGGAATCAGACAATCTGTCATGATGTTTTACTTTCCTTCTATTGCCATTAAAAGGTCCCCCCTCCTCCTTTTTGGTGAACTTTTGAATCTTAAGACAATGGATTCTGGTCATGTCTATAACATCAGCACTGTTTCTTGAGTTCCTACCAAGTACTAGGTGCTTTTCCTGGAATATTTCATTTCATTCTGCAAAGTAGGCAGTGTTGGCCCCATTTTACTGATGAGAAGAGTGAGGTTTGGAAAGGCAGAGTGACTTGCAAGGTCATAACTGTTGGCTGGTAAAGTCAGGATTTGAACCCAGGTTTCTCTGACTCCAGAGAGCATGTTCTCTGCATGGAGACTCTTGAGCAGGCTCATCTAGGCCTGTCTCATGCCTGTCGGCACTGCCTGAAGTGTAGTTTCAGTTGCTAAATTGAAATTTAGAGTAAGTGGAAGCATGACTTTCCTTGATCCATGTAGCATCAGTGTAGCATAAAGGATTGGTGCCCTCATTGCTGTGTGGCTCTGGACAAGTCATTCACCTCTCTGGACCTGGGGTCTTCTTGTAAAGAAAAAGCATGGAATGGATGATTTCCTCTGGGACTTTGAACTTCCGAAGTCCTGTGCTTCAAATGCCACAGTAAATTTGGGGGCTTTGTGGAACTGCAGCCCATCTGATATTCTCCCCGACTTGACCTTTTCTTAAATTCATTTCATTAATTCTCTTATTCATAAGAACGCATTTTCATTTCATGGTTCCTATGCTTAGTGCCTTCTCCTGATGATGCTTCTCTTCCCCGGTATAATTTTTTGTTCCATTAATTTCCAAGGACCATTTTGCCAGATCAGAATGTTAAGAATCATTCACACCTCTTCCATTTGTCTAACCAACCGCTCATCCATTTCTCTCCAGAAATAATTGTATATGGTTCAATAAGTTTATTGTTCAAATCTGTTTACACTTCAGGATGCATCTCATCAGGGTTTTAAAGGGTGGAAGCCAGTTTCCAATTATCATTATTATATCTGTTTCTCTAAGTTTTCCAAATACTCTTTTTCTTCATCTTCAGGAGCTGGGTTTTTTTTTTTTTAATTTATTTTTCTTTCATATTGAGGACAGACTTTAAACCAAAAAAGCACTAGTTCTTTTCAATATTTATTTACCTCTGTTTCTCCAACTCACTGTGGCTAGTGAATCACCTGAGCCTGATGATGGGCTTTCTCAGTACTCAGCATGACTCTGACTTCATTTTGAGAAGTTCCCCATTAAGAGGGACTTTCCCGGTGGTCCAGTGGCTAAGACTTTGCGCTCCCAATGCAGGGGGCCTGGGTTCAATCCCTGGTCAGAGGTCCCATGTGCCACAACTAAAAAAGATCCCAAATGTCACAACTAAGACCCAGTGTAGCCAAATAAATAAAGAAATATGAAAAAAAAAGAGAAGTCCCTTATTAAGACATCACTGGGTCTTTGTGACTCTACGAGACACTGTGGGCAGCTGAGGTCTGAGAAGGGAGAGAGGAGAGAAAGAGAAGCAGAAACTGAAATCTAGGAGAAAGAAGGGGGGAGATTTTTAAATGACATTGTCAGGTTTCAGGATAGACAGCAAACCCGTTGCCAAACTAGCCCAGGTCTGTCTACTCCTGAACCCTCTCAGAAGTGGAGGTAGAACTTGGGGATTTGGGACCCAAAGAATGGGTTTCAGCTCTGTTCTGCCAGATAGTCATTGGGCAGTATCATTCACTTCTGCCTGAGTTCCTTAGTTGTGAAAGTGGGGATAAAAATAGGGCTTCATAGGGCCATGTGGGGATTTATTCATAGTCCATTTGTCCAGTTATTTACTGGTTCATGCCAGGCTGAGCCCTGAGGATACAGCCAAGGGCAAAGCCCAGATCCAGTGGCTCCATGGATGGAGTTGTGGTCAGGGTGGGATGACCTAGATTGATATATTCATTTCTCATGTAAAATCCACCAGTACCACCACAGCTTCCCTGAAGTGCACTGGGGAGCCCTGGGGGTCAGCAGGTCAGGAGAGGGGAGAAAGTGGTGAGCAGAGGCAGGGGTGGCTGGGGCAGAGAGCGGGGGGAGCCCGGTTCCCTGTGAAGCTGGTTGGGAGAAGGCACCATAGATGCCAAAGAAGCACTCGGCTCTGGGCAGCCGTGCCCACGAGCACTTGATCTGTGACTGCAGTCTTCCCAGGTCCTGCAGAGCTGTTTAATACCTCCCGTCCAGCTGTGGGGATAGCAGAGACAGACCCCGAAGGAAGGATCTAGGGTCAAGGGTCGGGTCAAGTGTCCCCGCGGTCGGGTCACCAGTGTCTGGACCCACCTGAATGGGGGCCCAACTGCATGAGAATATGAGTAAGGTGACATGAGGTCACAAGATTTTCCAATACTGTCTTCTAGTGTGGTTCATAAACTTTGGCATGTATCAGAACCACCGGGGGAGTTTATTTCAGATGTAGATATCTGGCCTCCATCCCTGGAGGCTGATTTATCAAGTCTGGGCCAAGGCCTGGAGTCTGCATTTTATTGGGTTGGCCCAAAACTTCGTTTTGGTTTTTCTGTAGGAGTGTATAAGCGCCTCAGGTTGGGGTCCCCCCACCAATGAGAAGTTCTGCCCATGGGCAACTTGACCTTCTAAACAAACTTGGGCCTTACATGGATTCCAGCAACCTTGGTCAGCAAGCCTAGGAGGCTTTTCAAAAGAATGGACCCCTTTTCTTGGGTCTGAATATGCTAATATTATCACCTTCTCAGAACCTGAAAACATTGAGCTTCTTGTCAAAATTCATATAGCAGCATGAAGTGGGAATTAAGGAGACATAGCCTGGTACTTGATTTCAGTGAAGGTTCAAGAACCTAGTCAGATGTGCCATCATCAGCTGTGGGAACAGCCCAGCCAGTCCAGTGAACATCTGGATCTTCTGCCTGTTGACAGCAGGCACTAAGGGAAGGGGGGACGTAGGTGGCTTCCCTAGTACCAAAGAGTGGAGGGGCCACTGATTCAGAGGGGACTCAGCTGTGGGAATCCTGCTGGCTCTAGGGACCTATTTAGGGTCAGGCCCTGGAGGAGATGGAGGCAGAGGGGTGGAGGACTCTTGGACTTGGTGGCAAGGTGATCAAGCATCCTGGTTTGTCAAAGACTTTGCTAGTTTTAGCTCTAAAATTTTCATGTTCCAGGAAAACCCTCAGACCAGGGCCAACCCAGCTGCTTGGTCATCCTACTTGTTGACAAGGGAACTGCATTCTTCTGGGGGTGATTGCAGGTCCACCATTACTGTGTGATCTTGGGCAAATGTCTTAACTGCGCTAGGTTTTAGTTTACTGACCTGTCAACTGAGAATGATATTGCTTCCTTCATAGGAGGATTTTTGAGGAGAAGTAAATGAAATATGTGTAGACCCTTAGCATAGAGCTTGGTATATTTATTCATTTGACAAATATGTTTTGGCCACAATTGTCATATTTACCATATTTCTTTGAATCTAAGATGCATCCGTTGTCTGGTGCATAATGATGGATCTATTAAGGAAAAAAAATGGCTGCCAATTAAACTTTTGACCTGTGGTTTGTTGATTGCAAGTTGTAACCCCCTTTCAGAGATGTGAAAATATGAGGAAAGGTCCTTCTAGATTCAGCAACCCGGGTAGCACGCTGGAAACCCCTGAGGCTACTGTGGTGAATTAGGCACTGTAGTCTCTGTCTTTGCTCAATTTGTAGCTCAGGGCAAGCATCCTGAGATAATTTTCTAAAAGAAACCCTGGAGTGTAAACACATCTTCTTGAAGAATGCGGCAGGTATTCTATTCATTCATTTATTCACTCGGCCACGCTGTGTGGCATGCGAGGCCTTATCTCCCCAGTCAGGGGTTGAACTCACTCATGTCCTCTGCATTGGAGCACAGAGTCTTAGCCACTGGGTGGCCAGGGAAGTCCCCAGGGTTCAAACGTCACAATGTGAAGAGAAGTTTGAGGCTGTCCAGTGTGCCAGAAGAGAAAAGTCGTGGGTTCCCCTTGGGACGTGAGTGCTTTGTGACCTAGGGACAGTGTTTGGTGGAAATCTGAGCCTCCTGTATGCAAAGAGGGGTTGATTGAGCTCTGAGGTCCTCCCAGCTTTGCCCTTTGGGGCCCCCGAAGGTGTAAACGCTTCCTCTCCCAATTCTGGGAAGCATTTCCTCGAAGTTAGATGGCCTGACAAGGGAACATAGCCTCACTTATGTTCCCTGGGAGTGGGGGTGGGGTGCGGGTGGATGGTGGTGAAGGTGCCCGGGAGTGGGCAAGGGAAATTGCAGGTGCCAGAGACTGGGATTGGATGGGAACCAGGGAGAACACGCCACTGTTGTTTTCTCTGAAGAAACATGTTTCCCCCATTATTGTTAATTCCCTAAATGGGGAAATTCCATCTGTTGGGGAACTGAGAATAGAATAATCATAGCATCTCCCCTCACCCCCAGTATGCTCGATCATTTGATCATCTTCCAGGGGAGAATCCTGTAAGGTCAGAGGAGAATTCTGTAAGGTCAGGTGTGGGGGTTTTAGCCCTGTTGTGGGGGAGGTGTGGTCACTGCAAACTCTGGGGAGGGTGCTGGTTTCTACTTAGGGCCCAGAAGTAACACTGAGTTAACTGCTCTGGAGAAACCTTGGGCTGAGAATGCTGTGCCAGGAGTGTGGTCCATGGGACATTCGGGAACTCCTTTATGTATCTCATTACCTGACTCCGATGTTGGCTGAGGGGGAAAATGCTGAGTGGTCTGAGGTAGAGCTACCCTGGGGTCCCTCCTGCTGGAAGTCTGGGGTGGTTGTGGGAGTAGAGGGTTACAATTACAAACCTTTCCCAGGATCCTGGTTGAGGGTAGAAATTCCATGTTGAGGTGGGGTCAGAGAGCTGGTCTGGTAAATACGCATCACTTGAAAATATACTGCTTTTTTCCTGACTTTGTTGTTGTTTAGTTGGTAAGTCATGTTCAACACTTTTGTGACCCCCATGAACTGTAGCATGCCAAGCTCCTCTGTCCGTGGGATTTCACAGGCAAGAATACTGGAATAGGTTGCCATTTTGTTTTCCAGGGGATCTTCCCAACCCAGGGATCGAACCCACATCTCCTGCATTGTCAGGTGGATTCTTTACTGCTGAGCCACCCACCAAGGAAGCCCCTTTTCCGACTTGACAAGTAATATTTTTTCATTGTGGAAAATTTGGGAAAATACAAATAAAAGATAAAAGAATAAAATAAAAATCATGGCAGTCTTGCAATCTATATTCAACCTCCTTTAAAGTTCTGAAATATTTTTTCTCAGGATCGTTTTCTAAACACAGGCCTAATCTGTACACTTGAGGGACAAGGGCAAGCATACTATTGGAGTCCCATATACCACATGTTTAAATCATTTTGCTAAAGAAGTTGTTTTTCTTCTAAAATATTCAAAATTATTAAGATGAGGTGAACTTCAAATTATAATTAGTAAATATTGAAAATTTAGATAAAACTATTCCAATAAAGCTGAAAACTTTAATTAATTTTTAGATGTTTGAGTAAATTAAACTAAATATTCAAAATAGTAAAACTTGATGCTATTTTTAATGGCCAAGGTCCATCTAGTTGTCAATATAAAGAATTGGCATCATGCTTCATGCATATTATATCCAGACTTACATGCATACAAATTTAAGAGTAAAATGAATTATTTGCTATTGTAGAACATTCCTCAGCTGTTATGTGCAGCTGTTGCAAATGTGTTAATTAGTGAGTACTCCTAGAACCACGAATTACAAGAAGAAGAGCAAGGAAATGGACACTTGGCACTACTGGGAGATGATACTTTGTTACGCAAGAAAAGATTGCATTTCATGCTATCTGAGAGGAAGTATTTGACAGATTAATTTGTCTTTTCTTTAAGCACATCCACTGCTCAAATCTTGCCTCTACTCTGAGGCAGTGTCCATCTCTGATGCCAGCAGCAACTCACCCCACACAGTATTGTGGCACTGGGATTTAGTCCGTTTTTGTTTTAAAAATGGAGGGCAGGAGATGGAGAATTAAGCCCTAGTTCGTAGTGTTTAAATGATGTTAATTGCAAATTGGTGTTTGAGATTATGCTTTTTAGCACCAAGCACCAGATCCCAGGCAACAGAAATGCCCATGTTTTCTGGAATAACTATTCATGTGTGAGTGTGTCTATGAAATGTAGGGTGTAGAATGCCCTAAAATGTGACCCCAAACAGGGACTATCTTTGCTTAGTTATCAGGATAATTTTGGAATATTAGGAACAAACTCGGAGAAGGCAATGGCACCCCACTCCAGTACTCTTGCCTGGAAACTCCCATGGACAGAGGAGCCTGGTGGGTTGCTAAGAGCTGGACACGACTGAGCGACTTCACTTTCACTTTTCACTTTCATGCATTGGGGAAGGAAATAGCAACTCACTCCAGTATTCTTGCCTGGAGAATCCCATGGACAGGGGAGCCTGGTGGACTGCCGTCTCTTGGGTGGCACAGAGTCGGACATGACTGAAGCTACATAGCAGCAGCAGCAGCAGGTTCTTGAGCCTCTGCTATTCATTTGTTTGGATAAAGAGCCCAAATAGCTGTGCTGGGTTGCATAGTGTCCCTCTAAGATTCATGCCTGCCTAGACTTGTCACGTGATACAGGGCCTTTGGGGATGGCAAGGTCAAAATGGCATCACACTGGTGGACCCTAATCCAATGATTGATGTCCTCACAAGAAAAGAAAACAGACACAGAGATGTAGAGAGGAGAGGGTCCTGTGATGATAAATGCAGAGATGGAGTGATGCAGCCACAATTCGAGGAGTGCCAGGGATTGTCAGAAGAAGCTGAAAGCCTAGAGCCTTCAGAGAGAGCACGACCCTACCGGCACCTTGGTTCTGGGCTTTTGGCCTCCGGAACCATGAGAGAATGCATTCTGTTGTTTTAGGCCTCTCAGTTTGTGGTGATGTGTTATAGCAACCCCAGGAAACTAGCACAATGGTGATTTCCTGAGGACAAAAGTTGGCACACCGTGGAGTGCTAGGAATCTAGTAGTGTGTGTAAGTGTGGGAAGCCGGAAGGGCTGAGCTGTACCCCTAGTCCAGCTGCTGACTGTGCTGGAGGCACAGACTAAACAATGTAATTCTAGAAATGAAACAACAGCCACTTCTCCACCTCTCCTAGCTTGCTGGCATGACCCTGCATGAGACCCTGTCTCCTCTCTGGGCATTGGGTTTCTTGGTCTGTATAGGAAGGATTGGACTAGACTGGTGGTTTTAATAATTCATTCTTCTGCTGTTTTGCTTCCTAAAACTACATTCTTAGAGACTATGCCAAGATTTTTTTCTTTTCTTTTTTCTTTCTTTGAGAAACAGAACTCTTTCTCGCAAACAAAAGTAACCATAGTGCCCTTTACATAGAAGAGGACACAATTTATAACTGGGCTGGTTGCAGGATCTTGGGGCTGAGTGGAGCACTTCTGAGAACTCCTGACCCACTCTAGAGTGTCAGGTTGTGCTCAATCCTGCACTGGCCTCTGGCATTGAAAAGGGTGACATTTGACATCAGATGATACAGACCACAACCCAGAAGTGAGCCACTTTCTCCATTATTTGACTGAAAGCTTTGTTTGACCTGACCTAAGAAGAGAAGTGAAAAGCAAAGGAGAAAAGGAAAGATATAAGCATCTGAATGCAGAGTTCCAAAGAATAGCAAGAAGAGATAAGAAAGACTTTCTCAGTGATCAATGCAAAGAAATAGAGGAAAACAACAGAATAAGAAAGACTAGAGATCTCTTCAAGAAAATTAGNTGTGGTCATGTATGGATGTGAGAGTTGGACTGTGAAGAAGGCTGAGCGCAGAAGAATTGATGCTTTTGAACTGTGGTGTTGGAGAAGACTTGAGAGTCCCTTGGACTGCAAGGAGATCCAACCAGTCCATTCTGAAAGAGATCAACCCTGGGATTTCTTTGGAGGGAATGATGCTACGAAGAGTTGACTCATTGGAGAAGACTCTGATGCTGGGAGGGATTGGGGGCAGGAGGAGAAGGGGACAACCGAGGATGAGATGGCTGGATGGCATCACTGACTTGATGGGTGCGAGTCTGGAGTGAACTCCAGGAGTTGGAGATGGACAGGGAGGCCTGGCATGCTGTGACTCATGGGGTCGCAAAGAGCCGGACATAACTGAGCGACTGAACTGAATTGAACTGAATAAACCCTGAGAGTTTATTTATACAAGCATGTCATCACAGAACTTTTCCATGAGCTCAGAGAGGGTAAATGCATTTGTTTTTTCATGTCTGTTGTAACAAATTAACCACAAACTTGATGGCCTCAAACAAAAATATATTCTCTCATAGTTCTTGAGACTAGAAGTCCAAAATCAGTTTCACAGGGCCAAAATCAAGGCGGCCACAAGGCCACACTCCCTACTCGAAAGGGAGAATCCATCATTTGCCTCTTCCAGCTCCTGGTGGCTGCTGGCACTCCTCGGCTCGTGGCTGCATGACTCCAATCTCTGCCTCCGTGTTCACGTTGCCTTATCATCTGTGTCAAATTTACTCTGCCTCTTTCATATAAGGATCTTTGTGACTGCATTTAGGACCCACACAGATTATTGAGGGTAATCTCTCCATGTCAAGGTCTGTAATTTAATCATGTCTACAAAGTCTCCTTTGCCATGTAAGGTAAGATTTATACCTGAGATTAGGATCTGATATTTTAGGAGGGATATGACTCATTCCACTCCAGAAGTGATGTGTTCACCGTGAGTCAGTGGCAGAAATGTATTCTTTCAGTCTCCCACTCTCTTTTTCTTACTATTGCCACCCCCTACCTCTGCCCAGTAAAGAAGCTGTAGAAGGAATTTGGAGCCCTTTTTTGGGTGAGAGGTAGAGGAGACATTGCCATCAGTCTCCTGGGCAGTGCCTCCTGATCTCAGGGCATATGAAGAACAAAGTCATTCCCAAGGAGAAGCACAAAAGAAAGCCCACAGGGCAGCCACGTCTGAAGGCAGCCCTCTGTCAAAGGCTCACCTGACCAGGGAGGCAACTTGCATACACTGAGCTAGATCCTGTGGGAGGAGCTCCCCTCTCTGATGTAAACGCAATAACCCTCTGAGATAGAAAAGATTAGCACCACTTTACAAATGAGAAAAAAGGCTCTGAGAGGGAAAGGGCCTTGCCTAAAGCTACACAGAGAGTGAAGGGTAGTGTTGGATCTGAATCTGTTACTATGTGAAGACTTTAGAGTACCCGTTTGGCTCTGGGTTTCTGTTACCCTGAGCACAGGGCTACAGCACTGGATTCAAGTCTGGAAGCATAGGCTCCTCTTCTAAATAGTTCTATGAGCAACTCATTCTAATTCTCCGAGCCTGTGCTTCCTTATCTGTAAAATGGGATTGAGAGCCCTTGATCTCCCTCCTGAGTTGTTATGAGGTCCCAAGGAAATCGTGTCTGGGATGGCCTGGTACTCCTGCTGCCCACAGAGGAGGTGCTATAGGTAAGGTTTCACTGGATCAGCAAGCTGTGAACAGTCTTCCAGGAAGAAGGTTGGTGAGATGGAAGGTGGTGCATATGGGCTTTGCTGGGGCTGGCACAGACAAGGGCAACTGACCCCTCTGGAAGGCAGCAAGCAGGATGTGCATCCAAGGTGACCTAGCTCTAGCTGATGGCCATTTTATTTAACTCAACAGATATTTACTGGGTAGTAATTCTAGGACAAGCTCTGACCAGGTGACAAACTCAAAACACAGTGGGTTCTGCACCAGTGACCTCTCAGGTCACAAGGAGAAATGGGTGTGCACATAGTCTAAGAGAAGACAGCATGTCAGTACCAAGAGAAGAACACAAATAAGTGAATGGAGGCCTGAGAAGGGCATGATCAACTCTGACCCAGTGCAGGGGTTTCATGAAGGGCAGAGGAATCATGATCCTCTACGTGGTCCTAGTTCCTTAGTATTGCCAGCTTGGATCCTCATTCCATCCCTTGGGAGACAGAGTAAGGATAGTTACTAAATAACTTTTATTGCTGTAAAATTAAGAGCGTAAAGGCCACTGTAGAATATGTAGGCAATGCAAATAAACAAAGAGAAGAAAATAAAAATCTCTTAGAAGCCCATTGCCAATGACTCGCCTTTGCCCATATTTTGGTGTATTTTCTTCTAGTATTTTTTCCTCCATAGAGTCTGTCTTATAGCCTGCTTAAAAAAAAAAAACACAACACCTTAACAAGGAATAATTTTGTGTCACTAAATGTTTTGACAGCTAAATTGGATACATAATGTTCCATCAGATGGTGGGAACATCCTTTACCCAATCCCTGCTGCTGCTGCTGCTAAGTCACTTCAGTCGTGTCCAACTCTGTGCAACCCCATAGATGGCAGCCCACCAGGCTCCTCCGTCCATGGGATTCTCCAGGCAAGAACACTGGAGTGGGTTGCCATTTCCTTCTCCAATGCATGAAAGTGAAAAGTGAAAATGAAGTCGCTCGGTCGTGTCCGACTCTTAGTGACCCCATGGACTGCAGCCTCGCAAGCTCCTCTGTCTATGGGATTCTCCGGGCAAGAGTACTAGAGTAGGGTGCCATTGCCTTCTCCAACCCAATCCTTAAAGATCAGATGTTTAGATAATTTGTCCCCTAACCCCTACTATTACAAGCAGATTCCTATAACTGGGATAAAGTTAGAGGGATAAAATTCCTAAAGTTCTTACATCTTTGTTCACACAGTTATTATTTCCTCCAGAGAAGTGCCTGGGTTTGAAGTTACAGTGTCAGAGGGTAAGCTCATTTTTACAGCCAAGTTTGCCCTCCATAAAGGTTGTTCTGATTTATATTCTCAGCAACAGTGTTTGAAAGTGCCTGTATCTCTCCAGTCACTGATGCTGGTTTTATCATGTTTTAATATTTGTAAATTTGATAATCAAAAATGTCCTCTAGCTGGTTTAATCTATATTTCTAAGTTGATTAGAAAATTTGAACATTTCTTTGATGTTTACCAGCCACGTAAATGTGTACATGTACTTCCTGGTAAAAAGTCCAGTTTGTGTCTCCCTAATATATTTGTAAGACCATTTTATGCACCAGGATGGGGAACAGTGTTCCCCACTTTGATGATGAGGAAGCTGAGGTTCAGTGAGGGTAAGTGACTTGCCCAAGGTCACTTTGGCAAATCAGTGCTGGAGCGGAGTCCTCCACCCTGAGCTTTGCAGTCACTCTTTCGTGCTCTGCCCACTACGTCACGCTGATAGATGACCCTCTCCTATGGTTCTAGGAAAAGAAAATCAAGCCTGCCTTGTTTCAATTTAGTCTTGATTCTTAAAATAATCTATCCTCTAACATATAGTCGTGTTAGCAGAGAAAATATGTTCTGCCACTTACCGCTAAAGGAGTGGAGATCCGCAGTGGGCTATGACCCTTTAAAGAGCGTGCCCTCCATCTTGATAAATCAGGTCCTGGAAGGCTGTGTGGGATATTAGCGCTGACGTGTGTGGGGACAGTTAGCACAGTTATTAACAGGACAGCGTGGCTGGAGACAGCTGGCTCAGCGTGCACCTGAGCTCCTGGAAACCCCAGTCATGGGCTGTCTTCTGAGAGTTGCCTGGACTGGGAGACTGTCTGCCCATCCAGCCATGTCCCCCAGGATGGCTCTACAGTTCCCATCTATCCACCCTGTTCTGCTCTGTCTTGCAGCCACTTGCAAAGTCTGGGGTTAGAAAGAGCTGGGTCCCAAACCTGACTCTGTCATGAGCTTATGTGGTGCCCTCAGCACCTCCTTGCTTCACTTTGTCCCTCTTCAGCCAATGGCTTTTCTGAGTCTTGGTTAGCCTGCTCTCTCCATCTCTCCACTCCTGTCCACCCTGGCCTTTTCTGCTGGCCACCTGAACTCCCAAGAAAGTGCAGATCCATACATAGGACATGGTGCTCAGCGGGACCTTATTATCCTCTCACCAGTCTCAGGCCACAGGCTTGGGTTTTCAAGAAAGGAGACTTTGTCTTTCTTCACAGGGCATGCTTTCTCTTTTGAGCTATCATTCAGCTGCAAAGCAAGAAGGTAGTCTTAGTGAATTCCAAGTGATCTCATTACTTTGGGGTTTCTCTCCATACTCTTCAGCTGCTGAACTGTCTAAATTTGGGGTAAGGGTTCACTTAGGGTCTTTGCAAAATGATCTGGGTGGTGTCTGTGCTAGACACCCATTCTAGCCGTCAACCCTTGAGACAATCAGCGCTGCTGGCCCTTGTGGCTGATGCCCTCGGCCTTTGGTTCCACCATCCTTCCCTCCCAAGGCAGACCTTTCCAGACGTGTTGCAATCTCAGCTACATGAGAGACTGCTAAGGGACATGGGAAAATCCCATTGTTCTCTCTCGTGATAGGAAGCTCTTTGACGCTCCCCCAGGCCCTCTCTGCTCAGGCACACCACCCACAGCTTTCTCTGTCCTTCTGCCCACACATGAACATGGGTTCTCTCCCAGGTTTGTGCCTACCTGGTCTTCCCTGGGGAAGAGGGCCAGGTCTCCCCAACTTTCAGATCTCTCCAAACTCACCTGAGAGTTCTGTTATCCCTGTAACCATGGGCTCAGCCAGGGGAGAGGCAGACTTCTGGGCCCTTCCCAAGGACCCCTCCAGTATCTAATCTTTGATCTTCTTCTCTTGAAGTCCAGGGAGTTTTTAATGTCCTTTGGGGTAGAAAAGAAAAATGACTGACAAATAAGACATCAGTCCCAATCCTTTATTTTAAACATTTCCCCCTTTTCCCCTCCCCCAATATTTATTTATGTGGCTGCATCAGATCTTAGTGAGAGCATTGCAGCATGGCAGGATCTTTAGTTGCAGCATGTGGGATCTAGTTCTCTGGCTAGGGATTGAACCCAGGCCCTCTGCATTGGGAGCATGGAGTCTTAGCCACTGGACCACCAGGGAAGTCCCCACCTTGTTTTCACCTTGTTCTGTTTAATGGCTCTCTGCTTCTACTGAAATCACCTCTGCCTCTTCTGTAATGTGAGCCAGGCAAAAACGAATGTTACTAGGAAATATGGAAGCAAACACCCCAGCAAATGGCCAGAATGCTCTCTGGCCTCACTGAGACAGAGCACTTGGTGAATCTAGGATGCACCTGACTTTGTCCACGCTGCCTTTCTTGCAGCCATGCTCAGACACTAGAAATTCAGTTTTTGTTCAAGTAGAACACATCCTTGTACATATGTCTCCTACTCCTCTTCTGCCCTAAGGTCAGGCCCGAGACAGCCAGGGAGTGCCCGTGGTGCTGGTGCTTGCACCTAAGAGTGCAATAGGGCACCGCCCCCGTCCACTGCCCCTTCTCCAGCATCCTGTTCGGCCTCCTCTGCCTGCCTCCAGCCTGCAACAAAGAGCAGAGGCCCACCCTCAGGTCCCATCTGCGGCAGGGCAGAACCTCCCTCCATAGCCAGACCTGGGTCTTTGGTCAGCATCTCAGATTCAAATCTGAGACACACAATTTATTTTATTATTGTGTGTATGTGTGAGTGTGTTAAACCCTTTGTTTCCTTTTATTATTATACAAGCAATGCACATTTGTTATAAAAGTCAGAAAATATGGATAAACAAAAAGAAGAAAATAAAAATCATGTACAACCCCAATATCAAGGGAAAACCCTTCTTAACATCTTGCAGTCTATCATTATCTCTAAATATTTATTTTTTTCATTTTTATGGAAGAAGAATCAGACTATATGCAACTATTTTTTATCAAAAATAATTCTGAAATCTTTATGTTCTACCAAGTATAGTTCTGTGATATCATTTCAGACAGCTAAGTAGTTTTTCAGTGGGCCTTGAAATGCAGCCAACCATCTCTATTAATGGGCATTTAAGTGTTTCTAATTTTGTTACATTATTAAAGTAAACAATATGAAATTTCTGACATTTGGCTGTTCTTGACCTAAGAGATGGCAGTTTCATAGGGTTTAACCAAACATAAATAACACCATGATGAGCATCGTTAAGACTGATCTTCACATAATTTTTTTGGTGACTTGCTTGTGTTTCTAGACATTCCTAGAATAATCCATTTGCTGAGTCAAAAGAGACGCATGCTTTTAAGGGCTTACCTGGTGCCTCATACGGGAAAGAATCTGCCTGCAATGCAGGAGACTCAAATTCAATCCCGAGGTCAAGAAGATCCCCTGGAGAAGGAAATGGCAACTCACTCCAGTATTCTTGCCCGGGAAATCCCACGAACAGAGGAGCCTGGTGGGCTACAGTCTATGGTGTGGCAGAGTCGAACACGACTGACTGACTAATGCACTTTAATATACTGACCTCTGGCCTGTGTATGAAGCAGAACAAGAACCCAAGGGACAGGGCTGAGGGAGAATTTCTGGAGCCAGCTGTTGGGTGTCCTGGAGAGAAGCCTGGGCTTGGCCCCAGATGAGGAGGTAGAAGTCCCAGCTGCATCCCTCACTAGGGTGTGACCCTGGACCAGTAACAGCAGAGGTCAGATGTAATCTGGAAGGCTGGCAGCAGGGCTTCCTTAATGGGACAACTGGTGCTTTGTTGCAAAGATAATGGTGGTTTGGGCATTCTGAACCCTGTCTGTCCTCTGTCATCCTTGAAATTCCTTTGCCTGAGCTTAGGATCCTCTGAACTGTGAGATCAGAGACTGCCTTCTCCTGGAAAGGTGCCTCAGAGATGAGGCCTTTTTACACGACTCTCGGTTGCCTCTGTGGTTTTGACTGTTTGAGGATGGGACTTGGCCTGGAGGATGGACCCAGGCCTGGCTGTGGAGGGAGGTTCTGATGGATTTCCTGGTGGCAGGCCTCCTGAACCACTGAAGCATGCAGGCTGAATTTTTAAAATAATTGTCCTTTTTAATGATGTAAAATATGTCATCTAGATTAAAAAATAAACACACTTTATTACTTTTCCAGTCCCTACTTTCCTCCCAGGGCCAGTTGGGGATTGCCTGAATATTTCTGGCGTATTTCACGTATCTAATAACGCCCTTAGAGGTTCTTCCAGATCTGATGAAAATGTGGAATTTAACTCTGTCCATTGACACTATTCACAGAAAAGAAAGCTAGTGGTAAGGGTGTGTGTGTGTGTGTGTGTGTTGGGGGTGGGGACCCACCCTATTTTGGAAGCAGCTGGGTCTACAAGTCCAAAGGCTTGGATTTTTTATCTTGAGTAACAAAGGAAATTATTTCTGAGCCCCCCTGGTACCTTCTGGAGGGTAGGGGAAAGAAAGGAAAACAGAAATGACTGCAAGTAAGCAAAACTAGAGCAGCTTCTGGAAAGAGCCAGGCCTTCCCCGACAGCTTTCTGTTAGCCCTCTTGAGCTGCGGCGAATCCAAGAAAATAATTAAAGCTTTAATTTATTTATACGTCTTCTCTATAGATACTACGGATCCGACAATTGCCGCCTCCTAATTTATGCACGCAGACCCCTCCAGGAGCACGCGCGGCTCGCGCAGGCAGAGCGCGGGTCCGGGCCGCCGCCCGCGGGAAGGAGCGGAGGCCCCCGCGGCCCCGGACGGGCTGTCAGCCCCGCGGCGGCGGAACAATGGCTCGCGTGGCCGCGGGCCGCGCGGTCCCGGCGGCCGTCTCGGGGCGGGCGCACCTGGGTGATGGGCACCTCCCGAGACTCCCCGGGACGGCGGGCCTGACAGGCGCGAGGCGGCCCCTTAATAGACTGCGCGAGCGTTCTCTGGGAGAAGTCTGCGGCGGTCCCCGAGGACAGATCATCAGGCAGAGTGGTCCCCGGAGCAGGATTTATTAGCAGACAGGATGGGGAAGTTGATTAGCCTCCGCGGCTGAACGGACATCCTGTCAGACCGGCCTCTTAATCCAATCACTTACCTGTC
>SJYV01050945.1:691674-717077 GCA_006410875.1 Neotragus pygmaeus
GTGACCCCATGGACTGTAGCCCACCAGGCTCCTCTGTCAGTCCATGGGATTTTCCAGGCAAGAGTACTGGAGTGGATTGCCATTTCCTTCTCCAGGGGGATCTTCCCGACCCAGGGATCAAACCTGGATCTCCCACATTGTAGGCAGATGCTTTTACTATCTGAGGCACCAGGGAAGTCTAGTCAGGAATTGATTAGAAAAGCGAGTAGAATTACAGATTCGAGCTCTGCTCACACTGTTCCCATTTCAGGAGAGGGGTGGGCTCTGAAATGAGGACCTTGGACTCTTCCTGACATGTTCTGACCTGAGACGTGCTGTCGAGGGTGGGCAGTGTGATATTGACATTGGTTTTTCTTAACCAAAACCTCAATCTCAGTTTTCTCTGAAAATAAGGTTGTCTTTCAAGAGACATCCTTTGCTGTTAACAAAGTAAAAAGAGCATGATATTAAAATGTCAAATAAGTTATTTTTCCCATATAGCTCAATGCAAACAATTCTTACTCTCAACACACAGTCCAATGGCGTGTCATGAGTTTGAAAGAAAAACATCTTCCAACAGCTAAGTCAATACAGGTTAGTAACCTTGATTTTATTNTCAAGAGGCAGATCAGGTGGTCTGGTATTCCCATCCCTTTCAGAATTTTCCACAGTTTATTGTGATCCATTCTTGGTGTCACCTATTTCTATCTATGGTATCTTTCCTATGTTGTTTCTTAGTTACTAAGTCATGTCTGCCTTTTTGTGACCTCATAAACTGGAGCACCCCAGGTTCCTCTGTCTGGAATTCCCAGGCAAGAATGCTGAAGTGTATAGCCATTTCCTTCTCCAGGGGATCTTCCCCACTGAGGGATCAAATCCACATCTCCTGCATTTGCAAACAGATTCTCTATCACTGAGCCAGTTGGGAATACCCCTTAAAACATTTTATTCTCCTGTTTCCATCTCTGGTCTAAATTAATCAACCATGGAAAACTGCTTGGTCCAGTGTTTAAAAAGAGATTCCCATTACTGCTTAGTTCATGCTAAATCATTAAGCTGTCTGGTCTAAGAAGTTTGTTAGAATATTAAACAAGCACAAGAAGGAGAACTTGAAATTATGCTTTCCTTTGAAGGTCATGAGGCTTTCCTGATAGCTCAGTTGGTAAAGAATCCACCTCCAATGCAGGAGACCCCAGTTCAGTTCCTGAGTCAGGAAGATCCACTGGAGAAAGCATACGAGACCCACTCTAGTATTCTTGGGCTTTCCTTGTGGCTCAGCTGGTAAAGAATCTGTCTGCAATGCAGGAGACCTGGGTTCAATCCTTGGGTTGGGAAGATTCCCTGGAGAAGGGAAAGGCTACTCACTCTAGTATTCTGGCCAGGAAAATTCCAGGGACTGTATAGTCCATGGGGTCACAAAGAGTCAGACACACTGAGCAACTTTCACTTTCACTTTGAAGGTCATAATGTGGGAAAAACCTGAGGAATATTTAGCTTAAGCAGATACAGTTAAGATGGAAGCAGGAAGAAAATCTTCTATAAGGTACAAAATTCTTGAGTGCCTCTGACGCAAGTACTCTAGACTGTGGAAAACTTGAACCAACACTCAAGGAAAAGGCTTCTCATGTACCTGGAAAACCCTTCCCGAGGATTTATTCCCATTGCCTCACCAGAGTGAGGCCCTAGGATTCTTTTCTGGCTTCTGATAAGAGCTGAAGACTTTCTGGCCATTATTCCCCAGGACCCTTAGAGGATAGTCTCTAGATAAAATGAAGCCACAATACCAGACTTTTCACCCTAGGAAGCCTTATTTTTCACAGTGATTGAGTCAGAGTCCTTCCTTCCTGGGTATATATTATACAGAAGCGGAGGCTTCCACTGAATCAATGTTATTTTGATATTGATAATTCTGTAGATCAACTTATACCCTAAGGATCCCTTTGTCAAATTTCATCTGTAGTCTTGCCCCTAGGATGCTATGTCTCCCAGGCTGGGTCTGAAGTAGTAGCCATGGTGACAATATCAGAAAGGACTGGGAAGATTCACAACAAAGCTTGAAAGAATTTTTGATGTAGCAGATCTTACTTAGGAGGAGGTCAAAACACTTCTAGCAGGAGCTTTGAGCCTCAAAAACGGTGAATGTTGATTCCCCCTGAGGCCGACCAGCCACATCCTTGTCTCCCAATCTGAAGAAATTTTAGACTCTTAAATTTCCTTAGCTCTGAAAGGCTAGCTTGGAATGAAAAGAATTAATGCATGGCACAAGAGAAGTATGCCCATTAGTTTTATATTAGAGAGAATTATTTTAAAATTAATGGAATAAAAATAGAAGTCAGAAAAATGCCTTCAGGCTTCTTAAAATCACTTCAGGAAAATTTTGTTTTTCAACCAGGGGGGTGAAAAAGACAGTGACAATGACTATGGTGGATGGACATTGTGCACCGTATCTCTGTGACACTGCATGTGTGTACAGATTCAGTCCCTCAGTTGTGTCCGGATTTTTGCAACCCCACAAACTGTAGCTTGCCAGGCTCCTCTGTCCATAGGATTTTCCAAGCAAGAACACTGGAGTGAGTTTGCCACTTCCTCTTCCAGGGGATCTTCCTGACCCAGGAATCGAAGCTGCATCTCCTGGGTCTCCTGCATTGGCAGGAGGATTCTTTACCACTGTGCTACCTGGGAATCCCCTATCTATATGATGCTAAAAACAGTAATAATTTCAACCTGTATTTTGGGGGCTGTCATATGGACCTTGAACTCTCCTTTAACTTTTGGTGCCAAATGGAGAAGTGGGACTTTTTAACTTCCTGAAGAAGGGTTTCCCAGGACATGAGACTTTCAGTGCTAACAGCAGGAAAGACATAGGTAAACCAGTTTGGTCACCATAAACTGACCTCCAAGAGTCCACATGACTTTACCGCCACTTTCTCCTAAATCATGCTCTGGGTGCTGGAAGCCTAGAATTCCTCGCACAAATCGTCCCAAGACCAGTTCTGGGAAACTGTACAGCCACCCTCCTAGATCTACTCTTGATTATGCCATTGGTTTTCATTTGCCTATGTCTACAGGGAACGTGTTGGGAGGGGTATACTCTTTGCAGGTATAAGGATAAGCTTAGCTAGGTGGCTAGGGTGTCTACATGCATGGTGTAGCAGTCCCTGGAAATATACAACAGAGCAGGGCTGTGGAGAGTAAGGCTTGGCCTGAGGCTGACTCTCTCCATGTCTCCATCTTTGATACAGAACTCTAAGTAGTCTAAGAATTTTAACTTGAATATGGGCTTCCAAGTTGTTAGGATATCTTTTCTTTAATAATTTTCTAGCTTGATGTGTAACTTTTAAATATGTGTAGAAACTGTTATGTGAATATCCATTTGTACTTTTACCCCTTGTACTGGCAAACATTAGGGACGGGTTTTATCTATTTTCCTTGCTTGCTCCTTGGAAGAAAAGCTATGACCAACCTAGACAGCATATTAAAAAGAAGAGACATTACTTTGTCGACAAAGGTCCATCTAGTCAAAACTATGGTTTTTCCAGTAGTCATGTATGGTTGCAAGAGTTGGACCATAAAGAAAGCCAAACACTGAGGAACTGATGCTTTTGGACTGTGGTGTTGGAGAAGACTCTTGTGAGTCCCTTGGACCGCAAGGAGATCCAACCAGTCAATCCTAAAGGAAATCAGTCCTGAATATCCATTGGAAGGACTGATGCTGAAGCTGAAACTCCAATACTTTGGCCACCTGATGCGAAGAGCTGACTCATTGGAAAGATCCTGATGCTTGGAAAGATTGAAGGCAGGAGGAGAAGGGGATGACAGAGGATGAGACGGTTGGATGACATCACCAACTCAATGGACATGAGTTTGAGCAAGCCCCGGGAGTTGGTGATGGACAGGGAGGCCTGGTGTGTTGCAGTCCATGGGGTCACAAGAGCTGGACACAACTGAGCGACTGAATTGAACGTGCCTATTTTAGTCTTATTGCTTGAACAGAAATTCTATAGGCAGTTTTGTTTGATAGAAAGTTTTGAAGGTCCTAGGCAGGTATGTACAGATGTGAGAGTTGGACCATAAAGAATACTGAGCACCAAAGAATTGATGCTTTTGAATTGAAGTGTTGGAGAAGACTCTTGAGAGTCCCTTGGACTGCAAGAAGATCAAACCAGTCAATCCTAAAGGAAATCAGTCCTGAATATTCATTGGAAGGACTGATGCTGAAGCTGAAACTCTAATAGTTTGGCCAGCTAATGTGAAGAGCTGACTCTTTTGAAAAGACCTTGATGCTGGGAAAGATGGAGGGCAAGAAGAGAAGGGGGCGACAGAGGATGAGATGATTGGATGGCATCACATACACAATGGACATAAGTCTGAGCAAACTCCAGGAGACAGTGAAGAACAGGGTAGCCTGGCATGCTGCAGTCCATGAGGTTGCAAGAGTCAGACATGACTGAGTGACTGTACAACAACAAAAGGCAGGATTCTCTGAAATTTGTCTTTAAAGGATGAGCTACTTTAAAAAAAAACGAGATTCTGATCCATTTCTTTTGTTTTTTCTTTCCATTATCTGGTTGAATGATTATTGTCATAAGAACTGAAGAAGAGCAATCAGCATCATTTTACTAAATGACTTCAAACCATCTCTCAACCCTTGGTGAATGAACATACTTTCCTCCTTGACCTGTGTGTGTATTGAATTGACATTCACTTTGTAAATTAAATATAGCAATGTTTATTTATATTTGCAAGTATAATGCAAAACATAGCATTTTGCACATGGACCAGATTTTCCTATCTGGACAACCTTGAGTGGAAAATACAATGACTAAATCAGAAGCATTGTAATTGTGGTTTAGTTTGGGATTTAGTCAGTTTGGGACTGACCTTTATAGAGGTCCCATCTGTCTGTGGGGTGATACCCTAATGAGATGGGAAATGAGCTTAGAGTACTTCCTGCTAAAGCCAAAGTCAAATTGCCTATGTGGCCACTTTGATGCCCTAAAATCCGTGTTCAAAAGAAGCAGAAGTTTTGAGGGTTTCATTAATAACCTCCTTAAAATAACCTCCTAATCCAGAGTCTACTAGGCACTTAGTGAAGAAAGAGGTTGGGGAATTTTAGCTCTGATGACAGACATGTCTATTGCTTTGCTGACACCTTCACCACATTCATTTGTATGTCAGCCCAGTTCATTCCACAGTTCCTAATTCTAATACCATCCAGTATCCCAACTCAGGTCTCTATTGTTTTACCTGGCCACGGCATTATTTTTCCTCTCCAGTATATTCCTAACCTCTTATGCTTTCTACCATGACCATTAGCTTACATCAATTACACAAACGAGATTAGTCGAGGAATTGCTTGAGCTGTTGGAGTCACTGAAGCTGCTTCTCTCAAGGACCATCTATTTCCTCTTGCCACTTACCAACCATAAAATAACTATATGACTTAAAGAATGAGGCCTCTGATTAGAAAAAGGCCATCAGGAAAACAGCAGCTTGCCTCCTTCACCCTTTTTACAACCTGTTTATATCCACATAGTCATCTCATAACTCCTGAGTCCCCTCTGTGAGTTAATACATCAGTTGGAGGGGACATCTAGGAAATTCGAGGGAACAGCACAAATTAGAACTGCCTGTATGCACCTGCATTATCCAACAAAGCAGCTTGTTATTGTATGTGTTCTCTGCTTATGGCACAGGGCAGCTGGTGCTGGAATCATCCAGGACGTGACTGATAGCTGGATGCCCTCTATCTACTAGTGAATTAAATGCATCAACAGTCTCCTATCAAGTGGTAACCGCAAGTCCTAATTATAATATGCTTATTTTATAGAAGGTTCAAGGATTTTCCCTAGAATAGTTTCCAAACTACTGGGAACAATGAGCTATCAGAAAGGGAAATAGCAAACTCTCACAAAGAGAAATTAAGGAAACAATTCCATTTACCATCACGTCAAAAAGAATTAAATACCTAAGAATAAATTTATCTAAGGAGGCAAAAATTTTGTACTCAGTGAACTAAAAGAAACTGATGAAACAAATTGAGGAAGATATAAACATGTGGAAAAACATACTGTGTTCTTGGATTGGAAGAATCAACATTGTTAAAAATGACCATAGTACCCAACAGATTCAATGCAATTCCTACCAAAATACCAATGACATTTTTCACAGAACTAGAGCAAATTCAAAATTTGTATGGAAACACAAAAGGCCTTGAATAACCAAGAGTACCACATCTTCTTTATCCATTCGTCTGTTGATGGACATTTAGGTTGATTCCATGTCTTGGCAATTGTAACTAATGCTGCTATGAACATTTGGGGTGCATGTATCTTCTTGAATACTGGAGGCAAAACAGGGTGTTGGGAGCAAAAACAGAGTACTGTGCATGCCGCCTGCACTAAACACCACCAAAGCGGTGGGCCAACTACCCAAGCCACCCCTCTGGCCTGATCCTTGGGCCTGTCCATACCTTCACTCCATATAAGGAATCAGTTTTCCCCTCCTGGGGAAGTGAGCAAGTTAAGCTGTTGCTTGTTTGCTTGTTTTTGCCCCTCCTCCTGCAGCTGCAGGGGCCCTTGCTTGAATTTCCTGTGTGACCTCTTATCAATTTCTATTAATTAAAGGAAGGCCAGGAACCCTGGTCAGTATCACAGCTTCTGAGGAAAACAGTATGGAGGCTTCTCCAAAAGCTAAAAATAAAACTACCATATGACCTAGCAACTTCACCCCTGGGTGTATATAAAAAAGCAAACAAACAACCCAAAACACTAATTCAAAAAGATACATGCACCCCAATGTTCATAGCAGCATTATTTACAGTTGCCAACATATGGAAGCAAACTGTGTCCATACACAGATGAATAGATAAAGAAGATGTGGTACATATATACAATGGAATACTACTAGACATAAAAAAGAAAGAAAGAATGCCATTTGCAGCAACACTGATGGACTTGGAGGGTATTATGCTAAGTGCAATAAATCAGACAGTGAAAGACAACTGCTGCTGCTGCTGCCAAGTCACTTCAACTGTGTCCGACTCTGTGCGACCCCATACTGTATGATATGACTTATATGTAGAATTTAAAAAGCTCAGCGAATTAATGCATATAATGAAAAAGTAGTAGACTCACAGATATAGAGGAAAAAACTGATGGTTACCAGTGGCGAGAGGGAAATGGGGAGAAGCACCATAGTAGCTGGGCAGTAAGAGGTACAAATATAAGCTACAAGCATATATTGTAGAACACAAAGAATATAACCAATCTTTTATAATGATAACTATAAATGGACTTATTGTTGTTCAGTTGCTAAGTTGTATCTGACTCCTTTGTGACCCCATGGACTGTACCTCAACAGGCTCCTCTGTCTATGGGATTTCCCAGGCAAGAATACTGGAGTGGGATGCCATTTTCTTCTCCAGGGGATCTTCCCCACTCAGGTATTAAACCCACGTCTTCTGCATTGCAGGTGGATTTTTTACTGCTGAGTCACAAGGGAAGCCCACAAATGGACCATAACCTTTAAAAATTGTAAATCACTATATTGTACGTTTGTAACATATAATATTGTACAGCAACTATATTTCAATTAAAAAATACAGGTTTCTGGGCCACAACTCCAGTTCCTCCTTCAATAGTATGTGGTAATGCCTAAGAATCTTCATTTCTAAAGAGTTCCCAGGTGCTGCTAATGCTATCAATCTGGTGACCACACTTTGAGAACCACTGCCCTAGAGGAAAGCAGACATATGACTTTGTCAAAACCTTGCTCCAAAAACACATTCCTCAATGTAGACTCTGATCAAGTTTCTAGTTCTGTGGGATAAATTTTCCAATTTTTATGTAAAGCCCCCGACATTAAATTCTAACCACAAAACCCAGAAGCTTGAAAAGCTTTGACAAGGTAGATTATGATGTGAAGCAGGAATTAAGTAGACTTTTCAGTGAAGACCTTAAATGGCCTGAGACCTCTCCAGTTATCATAATGAACATGGAGTTCTGTAGCCAGAGAACTCAGCCCATGTGAATTGTAAGGGGGACGGCTCAGGCTGGTTCCAACTTATGTTCCAGCTGTTTTTCTTTAGAACAGCAGTTGGGAAACTATAGCCCACAGGCCAAATCAGGCCTGCCATCTGTTTTTGTATGGCCTGCAAGCTAAGAATGGTTCTTATATTCTTAAACGGTTAAAAGAAGAAGAAAAAAAAAAAAAAAGACAAGGATGACTGTTTCATTGAATGTGAAAATTATATGAGATTCAAATTTCATTGTCCGTAAAGTTTTACTGGAACATAGCCATGACCAGTTTTGCATGTGTTGTCTATGGCAAAGTTGAGAAGTTACAACAAAGACACTATGACCCACAAAACCTATAATTTACTGTTTGGTCCTGTACAGAAAACATTTGCTGACCTCTACTCTAGAGGGAAAAAGAGGTTACCTTATGGCATCTACTGAGTGAAGACTATGTGAAACCTGCAAAGACATGAAGAACTCTTTGGAACCACAGGCCATGTGAACTCAGATGTTGAGATGTGCATTTGAAAATGCTGAGTTTCCATGTTCCCACTGGATTATTAACCATTTTTTACGTTGCTCACCATTGCAGTTGCTATATCTGCTAGGAAGACTTTTCCTCCTGCCATCTTCGTTATCTGTGACCAATATCCCAGCAGAAGCTTTAGAAACCAGTTCCCTAAACCTAGCAGTTGTGTTGGAAAATAAGTCACTGCTAGGCTTGTGTGTGTGCATGTATTCAGTCGCTTCAGTCATGCCTTACTCTTTTTGACCCTATGGACTGGTAGCCTACCAGGCTCCTCAGTCCATGGATTCTCCAGGCAAGAATAGTGGAGTGGGGTGCCATGCCCTCCTCCAGGGGACCGTCCGGACCTGGGGATCAAACCTACTTCTCCTGTCTTCTGCATTGGAGGCTGATTCTCTACAGCTGAGCCATGAGGGAAGCCATGTGTATGGCCCCTTAATGATAGTGAGTCTTCTTTTCACAGACTTACTATAAACGTTTCATTTTGGAATGATTTTATGGGTTGAGGGAAGGCTTCCAGGTCAAAACAGTTAGAACAATGCAGGAGGCTGCATGGCCACCAGTGTGGTCACATACAAGCCTCACAAGCTTCACAAGAGGAACCCATAGCCAATCACTAGGTCAGTGGCATAAGAGCAGCCTCATAGTCTCCTGTGCCTGACCACTGATGGAACATACTGGATCACAGCAAACTCCCCCTAAACACAAACATTCAGCAAAACAAACACAAGTGTTTTTGAATAACAGTGGTTTTTTGTATGGCAACGTCTCAAGAATGACTGACCCCTTGGAACATTCCTTCTAAGCAAATAATTAAAAAAACAAAAAAAACCCCACTTGACTGAAAGTGTAAAGTTTCCATTGATAAAGCTGTAAGTACTCTGGAGATTCCCTAAAATCTGTGTGTTTTTATAACGAGGAAAAATACGTGAATTTGTTCGTAAACAACTAAAACTTATGAATTAACCTGTTTTTAAAACAAAACTTCTATTTTTCCACCACAGTCTTAAGCTCAGCAACTTCTAATCTGCTAATAAGAAAACACAAGCCAAGAAGTGAAAAGTCCTAGTTCAAGAATGCAAATATATGGGGGTGATTTTTTTGGTTTTTGGGTGATCTTGTTTTTCTAAAACATATTGTTCAAGCATAGGTTTTGTATGCTGCTGTTTAAGCACTAAGTTGTGCCTGAATCTTTGTGACTCTATGGACTGTATCCTATCAGGCTCCTTGGTCCATGGGATTTCCCAGGCAAGAATACTGGAGTGGGTTGCCATTTCCTTCTTCAAGGGATATTCTTGACCCAGGGATCGAACCTGCATCTCCTACACGGGCAGGCGGATTCTCTACCACTGAGCCAGCAATTTGTTACTACTTGCCCAGAAAGACTGTTCTCTCATTGCCCTGCAATTCCTGGCCTGATAGTTACCAGGCGACATTTCCCGTGTCATTCATAGCAAACACTGTAAACTTGGTGCAGTAAAATGGAAAACATTATTGTACAGAAGAAATCTTCCCTCTGTCTTTGTCCCACAACAATAAAGCTGCTGTCACAGAGACTGATAGTTTAGACCTTGGAAAACAAATAAGAACCTTGTGTTTTAGCTCTACTGAACAAATAGTGTGACCTCTTTCAAAAGTCCGTTAGAAGTATGCTTTAGAAATTGCTAACGCAGGCTCCAGTTTAAGAAAACTGCACAGACCACCTGCCATGTTGCAATATTTGGCTGAGATCAGTTTGCTTCTTATTTAAAATAATCCATTGTACCTAAAAGAATCCATTGTTTCTTTGGTAGATTTAATTTGTAAGCTGAGAAAGGTCAGTCAAAGGATGGAGTGTGAGTGTTGTAGAAACTTTTCGTCGTGTGTGTGTGTGTGTGTCCCTCATTTCTTCCTGTATGAGGATTTTGGGTTAGTAATAAAGTCTTCTTCAAAGCCTGAAGTCTGAGGACTTATCTTCTACAATAATCAAAATTACTCTTGAGAAGCCTGTGACTTAGTGGCTGAGAACCCAAGACTTTCTTCAAGGGAAAAAAAAACAAAAAAACATAACCTGTGAACTGCTTTCATAGGAAGATGAGTTTTGTGTCTGGAGAGACCTTCATTTTGCTGAGTACCTTGACACAGTTGCCCAGGTGAGTTGTTCTGTATAGTTGAGTTGGGTGAGGACTTTGTAGTTTCCCCCATCTAATTGCCATGAAGTGATGGGACCAGATGCCATGATCTTACTGTTTTTAATATTGAGTTTTAAGCTGGTGTTTTCACTTTCCTTCACCCTCATCAAGAGGCTCTTTAGTTCCTCTTCACTTTCTGCCATTAGAGTAGTATCATCCACATATCTGAGGTTGTTGATATATCTCCCCACAATCTTGACCCAGCTTGTAACTCATCCAGCCCAGCATTTCACATGATGTGCTCTGCAGATAAGTTAAATAAACAGGGTGGCAATAAACAGCCTTGTTGTACACCTTTCTCAATCCTGAACGATAAAGAAGGCAGAGAGCCAAAGAATTTATGCNCTTGCCCAGAAAGACTGTTCTCTCATTGCCCTGCAATTCCTGGCCTGATAGTTACCAGGCGACATTTCCCGTGTCATTCATAGCAAACACTGTAAACTTGGTGCAGTAAAATGGAAAACATTATTGTACAGAAGAAATCTTCCCTCTGTCTTTGTCCCACAACAATAAAGCTGCTGTCACAGAGACTGATAGTTTAGACCTTGGAAAACAAATAAGAACCTTGTGTTTTAGCTCTACTGAACAAATAGTGTGACCTCTTTCAAAAGTCCGTTAGAAGTATGCTTTAGAAATTGCTAACGCAGGCTCCAGTTTAAGAAAACTGCACAGACCACCTGCCATGTTGCAATATTTGGCTGAGATCAGTTTGCTTCTTATTTAAAATAATCCATTGTACCTAAAAGAATCCATTGTTTCTTTGGTAGATTTAATTTGTAAGCTGAGAAAGGTCAGTCAAAGGATGGAGTGTGAGTGTTGTAGAAACTTTTCGTCGTGTGTGTGTGTGTGTGTGTGTGTGTGTGTGTGTTTCCCTCATTTCTTCCTGTATGAGGATTTTGGGTTAGTAATAAAGTCTTCTTCAAAGCCTGAAGTCTGAGGACTTATCTTCTACAATAATCAAAATTACTCTTGAGAAGCCTGTGACTTAGTGGCTGAGAACCCAAGACTTTCTTCAAGGGAAAAAAAAACAAAAAAACATAACCTGTGAACTGCTTTCATAGGAAGATGAGTTTTGTGTCTGGAGAGACCTTCATTTTGCTGAGTACCTTGACACAGTTGCCCAGGTGAGTTGTTCTGTATAGTTGAGTTGGGTGAGGACTTTGTAGTTTCCCCCATCTAATTGCCATGAAGTGATGGGACCAGATGCCATGATCTTACTGTTTTTAATATTGAGTTTTAAGCTGGTGTTTTCACTTTCCTTCACCCTCATCAAGAGGCTCTTTAGTTCCTCTTCACTTTCTGCCATTAGAGTAGTATCATCCACATATCTGAGGTTGTTGATATATCTCCCCACAATCTTGACCCAGCTTGTAACTCATCCAGCCCAGCATTTCACATGATGTGCTCTGCAGATAAGTTAAATAAACAGGGTGGCAATAAACAGCCTTGTTGTACACCTTTCTCAATCCTGAACGATAAAGAAGGCAGAGAGCCAAAGAATTTATGCTTTTGAACTGTGGTGCTGGAGAAGACTCTTGAGAGTCCCTTGGAAAGCAAGGAGATCAAATCAATCAATCCTAAAGGAAATCAACCCTTTATACTCTTTGGAAGGTCTGATGCTAAAACTGAAGCTCCAATATTTTGGCCACCTGATGTGAAGAGCCCGCTCATTGGAAAAGATCCTGACGCTGGGAAAGATTGAAGGCAGGAGGAGAAGGGGGTGACAGATGAGATGGTTGGATGGCATTGCCAATTCAATGACCATGAACGTGGGCACACTCCAGGAGATGATGAGATACAGGCAAGACTGGAGTGCTATAGTCCATGGGGTTGCAAAGAGTCAGACACTACTTGGCAACTGAACAATAACAACAGCAGCAACCCATAGCTCTGTTCTGCTCGTGGTGAAGACATGACCTCTGTCTGTCATTTTGTATGTACACAATGCAGGTGGCGAGGAAGAATGCACGATAAACACCTGCTTATAAGAGAAATGTAGTTAAAAAACAGGAAATAAGTAGATTAAATATTTCCCCGAGGTACATTAAGAGCCTTTATTAGGACTGCTGAAAGGGCTTTGTGATTTCTTCTACCTCCTCATATCTATGTAGCACTTTTAACTTCTCAAAGCATTTTCCCCATCCATTATCTAATTTGTTGTTTACAACTACCCTGGTGTAGGCACTGGAGTTCTTATTCTTTCATTTCTTCTACAAAGATATATTTAAAACACAAATTTAACAGAATCAGAGCAAAGATTCAAAATGGAATAAACAGTGATATTTCTGAGAAGGATACAATGGCTCCCTCCTTAGAGAGAAAATTCAAATGAAATGAAATATTTAACATATAAATAATTCCTTTCTGCTGAAGCACAGCACTAAGTGCTTATTAAAGGAGAACACATTTTTAGGTCATTTTTTTCCAAGAGAGAAAATGTTTATAAAAAATTCAAACAATATGGCAGTGTTGTAGTGAATACTTAAAATCTTTTGCTCACCTTAAAAAAAAAAAAAAAATNCCCCGCTACCTGCCCGCTCCAGAGCTGGGTGCCGCGGCCGGCCCCGGGGCGGGGACCCCACCGCGCGCTGCCGTGCCCGGCCCGGGCTCAGGCGACAGGCGTGCCAGTCTCTCCTTTTTCTCCTTGGCCCGCCCGGTCCGCTTTCTGAGTCTGTCCTGCTGTGGCGTTCACCTCCACGTTGCTTTTCGGGATTCACAGTCCTGATGGTGACTCTCTCCTGCGTGGAAAACTTGCCTTCTGTGGCTCCCTATTCCGTACTCAGGAAAATACCGCTCCTGGGTCTTGCCTCGTTTGACCCTGAACCACCTTCCTGGCATCATCCTGCTCTGGTCCCTCTCCCTGGAGTCTCTGCTCTTTGCAAACCCAGCTACTTGCCTCATTTCCTGAAATGCGCTCCTGCCTGCTGTCCCTGCCCTTGCTCCAGTTTGGGGTCTGGCTAGAATGCTCTTTTTTTTGGTTGTTGTTCAAATCTAATTTGTCCTTGGAGTTCTGGCTCACAAACCTCATCTTCCCTCATTACACCCTTTCTTCCACAGCCAGGTCGTCTCTCCCTCCTGTGAAACTTTATCTGTGCCAGGATGCGGACTCTACTGAGATCATGCCTCCAACACTTCCTAGCTCGGACCTTGGGCAAGAGACCTTACCTGGCTTCCCCCTTCTGTAAAACGAGATGATAACTGTACGTTTCTCATTGGGTTGCCGTGAGGACCTAAAGGAGAAGATGCGTTCAAGAGCTGGGAGTGATGCCTGGCACACAGCAGAGCTCAGTACAATCTTTTACAGATAAGATGGTGAAGTACTTGTTGAGTGAATGAAGGAACTGCTGCCACAGTGTGGATGTAGTATGATGTTCCATCTCTCTGAGTGACCCCTTGAGGCTCCATTTCTTGTTGATCTGACCATGGAAGGAGTAAGAAGGTGAGGGACAGGGCCCCCTTCTGCTTTGTGTGGCAGGCATTGAGATGTGTGTTCTCTCCAGCACTTGTCAAGAGTTTAGGAATTCAGACCCTATTGATCCACTGCATCTTCAAAGCCATCAATCATCATTAAGAAACAGGACCTGAGTCCCTGGATAGGGCTGCTGGTACTAGGTAATTTAGAGGATTTTACACACACACACAGACACACACAGACACACACACACACGTGGCTAAAAGAAATCAGCTAAGACAAGCGCTGAACATTCAGCAAGCAGTTGGGAAAAGAACTCAGGGAACTTGTAGAGTCCAAGGGTTGTTGGCCAGGAAATATATCAAATTCTGCTTCCTAGAATTGTAGATTTTTGTGGTTGATTGTAATTGACTTTGAATACTTCACTTTGGTAAATGTGGATGCTGAGATCTTACCCAGCCCCTCACCCCCTACTGCTTTCTGGTTGCTCACAACCCACCAATCTTGCCTAGGTCAATGTCAAGTTCACTGGTTTCTGATTTGGGCCATCTTCCTTATTTCTCTTTCAAAAAACCAGAATAACCTTTTCCGAGCCACAGTCATCAGGCAGCATTCCTATGCCTTGGTGTTTTTCAGGGATTTCTAACCATGCCTAGAAAATGCTGGCGTGGCAGAACATATCAGTGGAATGGGATTCAGAGCACCTGTGTCAGAGTCAGGCCCCGATATTGATTAGTCATGTTATCTCAGGGGGAATATTTAACCTCGCTGAACTTCAGTTTCCTCATCCATCAGATGGGAATAATATTTAGTCTCCCAACACCGGAGGAGAAATTTAAGGGTAAAATGAAGTAATTGATTGAACATACTTTTACAAGTACAGTACTATACAAGATTAAGGCAGAATTACTATCATGAGATTTTTCCTAAAATATTGATTGCCCTCAATGCTAAGTGCTGGGGAAGCAGAGGTGGCTAAGCCTCAGGCTGGATTCACAGGCTAACGGGGGGCTGTGGGGGGCACAGATGTGGTGACACTGGCTAAGGCACCAGGCCAGAGGAAGTCAGGGCTGGGGAAACGTGTGACTAAAGTGCTAGGAGAGGAACAAAGCAGCCCCCACCCCAGCCCTGGGAACCAGCTGGGCTTCAGGAGGCCGGGGACTGGAATGGTTGGGGAGGAGGGTGACAGAGGGGATAGCAAGGGTAACAGGCTAGGGACAGGAAGGTGGTCGTGTGGTAGAGAGGGATGCAGATGAGGTGAGAAAGCTGGTGGGAGCCAGACATGCCCGGCCCCGTGTTCAATGAGTGCAGCCCATTTGGAAGAGTTCTCTGTAGAGAAATGACAAGGTCAGGGGCAGTCTGGAACTTTGGGAAGAGGGCAGACTGTGTGTGGAGCAAGGGCTGGAGGGGAGGCAGGAGGTGGGCAGGAAGTTACTGCCATGTCCAGATGAGAGGTGGTGAGGCCTAGGACCTGGGAGCTGTGGAACCTACTTCTGACCACTTGGCTGGACTAGAATGCTTCCAGAGACAGAGAGCTCATTCTTCCCTTGACATTGCTTTGTGTCTTAGAATATCTCTGATTGAAAAAAATGAATTTCTTTTTAATGAAGTCTTAAAATAAGTGGGCACTGATCCTTTTAGGGGACCCTACTGATCCTCAAACTGTCTGCTTCTTTGGTACCTTGAGTGCCAGGCCCAGGTGTGTGGTTTTTATTCCCCAGGCAGAGGAAGCCCTGGAGGCCTCCAAGTCAAGAGGACGGTGAATAGGCGGAGCTTTGCTTCAGAAAGACGACTCTGGCTGGGTTGGGGCCGAGGCAGGGCAGTCTCTCTGCACCGATTCATACCCACTGCACTCATTAGCAGACTTGAGGACAGATAACCAGTGATAACCATTTCTCTTACCAGACAAACAGGTCCAAGGCCAGTGGTCATGGGTATGGACTGAGTGGAGGCACATGCAAAAGTTGGTATCTTAGGGTCATCCTGGGTCTAGGGGTCATGGAAGGCAGTGCCAAGCTCTGTGGGCTTGCTGGAGTCTAGTTCTCTGCAGAACTAGAGATGGCAGGCAGATGCAGCAACCTGGGGTCTTGGGGTGAAGAGAATCTCCAGCTCTCCTCTCGACCTGATGTGGGGAGGCAGCCGGAAGGCTGTAGCAGATGGCCATGGTGAGGACTGGTGTTCCGCTCTCTACCCTGAGATCAAGGCTTCACCCTCCCCAGGACCCCTTCTGACCTTTGCATTCTCCAAAAAAAGAGTCAAGGTGATGACAAGACACATCTATCGCATCTCAGCCATCATTGCAGTTGAAAGATGGGCCCGGAGCAGGTGGACTGCTTCAATTATGATGGATGAGGACGGTGACAGCTCTCGGGAGAGCTGCAGGAACCTCGCAAGTGCTCACTCAGCTATGACTCCTCTGGTAGCAATTTGACAAGATCAGAGCACTTTATGGGAGTGGAAAGTTTGGGGACCTCGGGGTTTGCTCGGCCGGGGGACTCTGTCTGCTGAAGCCTTCTGCTAGCAACAGGGGGTGGGCATCTCTTCTAGGAGGGCCAATGCGGAGAGGCGGGAGGGGCTCAGCCTCTGAGGCCTCCAGGCCTGGGCTCCACCTGGGCCTTGCCTGCTTCAGTCTCCCTCAGCTGCTGACCAGGGGACACCAAGGTGGCTACAGCACCAGGGGACACCCCACGAGCCAGCTGGGCATCTCTCTCGAGCCAGGCTGGAGATTCATACCTTCCTCACGGCACTCTCCACAGAGACTCTGGGTGAAGGGAGGCCTGGGACCAGACAGCCCCACTTGTCGCTGGCTATGAAGCTTCACTTGAACTTCGTCTGTTGGATCATCTTGTTTGGGGCTTGGTTGGCTGAGGGTTAAGTGAGGTAATTTACAAGGAGCATCAGTTTGTCCCAGCTGTTCAACCAATGTTGCTTTTCTCCCTCACCGATTCTGTTGTCCTTTGCTGTATTTCTTTATTCATTCTGCAAATGTGATGGAGCTCTTCCTGTGTGCCAGGTGCTGGGCTTGGCCCTAGGAATTAGGTGTGGTCCTCAAGATGAGGACCAAGATTTGATCAGGCAGTCCTCTAGTCTCACTGCCCCTGGTGGTTGCTGGGTGGAGGCATTCACCTTTCAGAATGATGGTGGGCACAGCCGTGGCCTTAGTGTTCCAGGCTCTGTGCCTCCCAGGCATCTGTGGGCTTCTGTGCATCAGATCTGCTCTGAAGCCAGGATTTGGGGGTTCTTCACTTTAGAGGGTCACCTTCCTAGATCTGGGAGCGAACCCCCAGCATGGGCAGTTCAGCTCAGACTAGTGGAGCTAATCAGAGTCTGTCCTTGGGATTTTATACTCTAGTTGAAAGAAGACCTCTTTCCTTTCTGTTGTAAAGACATAAAATGCAAGCTAGAAGTTCCCTGCAGATGTGGTTCTGGTCTTGGGGGAACAGCTGACTCATCAGAAAAAACCTACTTGGAGAGAAGCGGAGAAGTGGAGAGAGAGCCCTGATTGCACCTGAATCCTTGGCTCCAGTAATCTCTTAGTCGGGGGTTTTATCTTGGTCTCACTTTTTGAGTGAATGCCCATATTTCCCTTTTGGGTTAAGCTGTTTAGAACTGGGTTTCTGCCACTTGCAACCAAAGGATAAGGGCTCAGTAAGTGGTAGCTCTCAGAACTCAGGCTCTGTGCAGCTTGACCTTGGTGCAGAATTTCCATCTACATTTACATCTGGCCATCTTGTCATGAGGACTTGTGTATTCTCTCTGCCACCCAGCCCAGAATCTAGGGTTCCCTCCCTGAAGCACAAAGCTGGTGGGTAGCCTGAGGCCTGAGCCTGCCTGGAAATGAAGGCAGCAGCACCAGCCCATGTAAAACAGCACCAAGAACAGCGGCAGCCCAGATTGCAACCGCTTGCCGCAGGACGCAAACACAATCAAGCTGCCGACATCCTTCCCCGTGTCGGGGCCTGATAATGAACAAGTAATTTATGTCCAGGAGTCAGTGGAGCCTGTCGCAGGCCAGGGCTGAAATGTTACTACGAGGGATTCCTATGAAGGTCATTGCCCTGCTCTTGTTGCTGTTCAGGGTTGTCTGTAAATGGCGTCCCCTTGGTGGCGTCCCCTTGTTCTCCTGGCTTCTTTGGGGGGAGAAAGATGCACCTTTGAGAAGCTAGGTGGGGGAGAGCCCCAGGCTGCTTCTGAGCCACTCCCTTTCCGTGGCTCTGGAATCTGCGAAGTCTGACCTCAGGTCACTCACAGAAAGGAAGATCCAGGGTAGACAGGTGCTTGAATGGCTGTGAGGGATCTGTGAGTAGGGAGGACAGGAACTAAACATCTGGCTTTGGGAACAAAAAATGGCTCCCAAGACGTTCTGTGTGAATTAATTTGAATATCCAGAGGCAGATATGACTGGAATAGTGTTCTGGGGATAAAGTAACAGAGTATCTCTTTTAAAAGCATGGAAAGAAAAGAGATAAAGGAGAAGGTGCCCGGCTAGTGAGTAGATGAATCAGTCAACCCCTTTCTATGGGCCTTAGTTTCCCTACCTCTTAGTGGGTTATCAAACCCTCCCCATTCTGGGATACAAAACATGCTTTAACATTTCCATTTCTTGGATGAGAAAACTGAGGCTCAGAGGTCATGCAACTTCTGTGTTCTAGTGTTGGGTCTTTGGATAAACTGATGCTCTGTCTATTACCCAGCCTTGCCTGCTGTTTACAGAAATTGTGGGACAAGCAGTCACATGTGGTCCTCCGCCAGCAGAGACCCTCTTTGTCCCTCCATCACTTTTAGAGCAAGGGTTCCTCAGGGAGTTGTCAGCCTTCTTCTTTGAGGACAAAAAGAAGTGGGGAAGGCACCCCTTGTGAAAGGTTCTGTTGCCTTGAGAAGATTTGTGTGCTTGTGTGTATACGGCCCCAAGCCTTGGCCAGGTTCTGTGGAGGGTCTCCAAGTGGGATCCCCCTGGCCCCCATTTCTACACCGTGGGGTTCCTCGTCAGTGGCTTCCTTCCAGCTCCATTTCCACTTTCCATGTTCAGTCTGGGGTCCTTGACCTGAACCATGGTCAGTACACCCTGGGCTGAGTGCTGCAGTTTTCTTTTCTTCCAAGGTGAGGACTACATCTCAACTTACTTGAAAGTCCTATGAGGGGATGAAAAATAAAGGATGGGGTGGGGAATTTCCACCCAAACAGGACCACTCAGCTGTGGGCTGAGCCTGCTCTGGGCCTGGAGCCCCATGACCACATCACAGGAGTTGTGCAATTTTCACTGGGTGGGTGGATGCTGACAGCCTGTCTGGCCTCTGTGCCCTGGGCCCCAGCTTGTCCCCTCAGATTCTCTTGGCAGAACTCTGGGAAGATAGGACCTGGATTATCATACCCATTTTACAGATGAGAAGATGTGGCTCAGAAAGGGAGAATGGAGGGGACCGGAAGCTGACCTGTGGGGCCTTTTCTCCTACATCTCTGTTCACCCCACCTCAAGCAGCAGGTGCAGAAGGGGCTGCTCAGCTGCACATGCCTCCAGGGCTCCTTGCCAGACCCTCCCTGAGCAGGGCAGAGGGAGGCAATGTCCTTCTAATGAACACTCTCCTTTTGTGCAAGAATATCCTCATCAAAAACTGTGTAGGCTTTGATTTTTATGGGGAGATTTGTAAAAGGGATATATATCTATTTTGAAGTGTTGGAAACATAAAGCAGAAAGGGGGGTGATTTCACCTGCCTTTCTCATCTGTCTGGTGGTCCTTTCTCTGCCTGTTTCTCCCGACCATGTCCTTCTCTAGCTCATTAACAACCTGCACCCTCCAGAGTCAGATAGACCAGGCCCAACTCTCAGCCCCACTGTCAACTCTCAGCCCCACTGTGTTCTATCTGTGTGACCTGGGGGAAGTTAGCTCACTTCTCTGAGCCTCTCTACCTTCATCTGTAAAAGGGGAGATAATAATTAGGGAGACTGTTGAGGTCATCTGGACAGGGACACAGGTATAAACCAGGACTGTCCTGGAATACCAGAATGTATAGGCACTTAGTGGTAAGAGGGATAGCTATTCATGGGTTGTTGGAAATGATAAAAGCACAGAGCTGAGTGCAAGTTCTCAGAATAAGAGCTTTACTCTTACTGTTGTGCATTATCTTCATCTTAGGACCCACTGCGGCCTTCTTTTGAGACAGAGGGAGAATGAAAATGACCAGAGCTGAGATTCCTCACGTTTCACACATGCATATTCTACACAGGGCTGGTATTTGTCTTCTCTCCTATGGTTGGGCTTCGAGAATGATCCTGATGAAGCCCTCTGACCATGATGGAATGAGGTGATTTGTGATCACATAAGGTCACCAGCCAAGCTCCTGGAAAGCCAACGTCTCTGAATCAGGGATGAAGGTCACATTTGTAAGTTTACTCCTCCAGCTTCCCCTGATAATATCTCCCATCGCTTACTGTAAGGTGTGGGTTATTAGGGTGGCGGGAGGGTGCTAGGAGAAATGGTATTGCTAGGAGAGATGGTATTGCTCAGATAGAGGTTAAACCTAGACAACATTTCTGAAAAACTCATTCCTGGGAGTTGACCTTGGGGGTGACCACACCTGGTCCTGGGGCCTGGGATTGGACAACCAGGCCGGTCTCTCCTGACATCACACCCTGGAGAATTCCAGGGAAGCTACTGAGGGGGTCTCAGTAATCCAGAAAAAATCAAGAAGAACATCAAGACAATTGGGCACCCCACCACACCAGGTGGTCTTAATAGCATTTAGCATTTCGGGCCAGGTCTTCTAGCCTGATGGGAGTGTGCATGTGTTCTGTGGGAAGAAATTTACACATTTCAAGGTAGATGTGCCCAGAAGTACTTTTATTTTCCCTCTAAGGGGATTTTTTTTCTTATGACCCTGTTCTGCCTGATGCAGAAAAATCAGACTAGTGATTTCTTACTGAAGTTATTATTATTCAGTGGCTTCTCAGTGACTTGAGGTTTCAGAGTTCTATCGCACTCAAGATTGCTCCCCCATCAGGGTTTCCTCTCTGTCCCACCTTCTGGACTGACTCTAAATGGTGGGCGAGGCGCTGATGCCTTGCCTTGATCTCCATGGTCCGGATATCCCGTTTCCTTCTGGCACAGCTGTGTGGGTCTCTTTGGGCTGAAACCTAATACACCCACCCCCAAGGGCCATCCTGGCCGGGAAATTCTGACCCAACACCTTCCAGTCAAGCTGAGTGCCCTACTGGGAAGCCGAGATAATTTTCTAGATGCCCTTCCCTGCTGTCAGGGGCTTCAGGAAACTGCATGGGCTGGGGGGCGGGGGTTGGTGTTGGTGCAGTACTGGCCTCTCATGTCTGGGCACACTACATCTGTGTTCTGTTCTCCAGCAGGTGGCTCCTCCACAGCACTGGTGTAGGCTCGGGGCTCTCTGCTCTGGGGTCTCCACACTTATTTGGGGCTTTTAGCATTTCCTCCCCTCCTGTAAGATTTAGCCCAAAGCAAGTAGGTGGCGGGTCCAGGACTCTCCCACACCAGCAACTGACCTACAGTTTCACCTGCAAGCTCCCCCTCCCCTTTTGTGGCTGAGTGCCTTTTGAGTAGTGTGAGTGAGCAGAACGTAACTGGTGGATCGTGCCCACCACCTAACCTATCCATCCTATACCTAGACCACAGCTCCTGAACTTAACACCTAAGGACTTGGGACTTTTTTGTTTTGGCTATGCCATGCACGGCATGAGGGATCTTAATTCCCTGACCAGGGACTGGATCTGGGCACCCTGCAGTGGACGCACAGGTTCTTAACCACTAGACTGCCAGAGAAGTCCCTGGGAATTTGGGTGCTATCCTGACAACTACCCTCTTGGGTAATGGGAATGGGGTAAGTCATGACATACTCTCATGGAGGGTGAAGGCATGGGGTAAAAGGAGTGGAGGAGAGACAAAGAGAACAAACCAATTAATATTTCAAATTCATGTCTTATCACAAGGATATAAAGGTTAGGGCACTACTGTATCTGTTTTATTAACTTCTTTTGACATGAATATTTACCAACTGTCAGTATGTATTCCTTCATAATATCATTTTTAATGACTGTACCACATTTCATTGTATGAGTTTCCTAATGGAACCATTTCTCTATTATTGAATGTTCAGGTTGTTCTTAATTTTTTTTTTTCTCTCAGAAAAAAGAAAGCTGGGATGAGTTTCCTTGGCCATAAACCTGTGAAGGTCTCTGTTTCTTCAGAGCATGTAAGACTTTTGATTTTAATACGAACATTTGAGGAAATTCCCACCTCATCCCCACACAAGCTTGTGTGCACGTTTCGACAGACACACACAGACATGCACACATTAGAGCCATACACCGTCGCAAGACCGTGTCCCACACAGAACTTGGCACAGAGCAGCTTCTCTAGTGGGAGTGTTTATGGTCATAAGACAGTGGTAGTGGCAGTGGAATCTGGCTAAAGAGAGAGATGCCCCAAGCCCCCAGTTCTTGCCTGACTGTGAAAATTCTCTAGCTGGGCATGACCGTGGTGCACCAGGAGGGTGGGTGAGTAGAGTTGTCAGATAAAATACAGGACGCCATGTTAAACCTGAATTTCAGATAAAAATGAATATTCTCTTTTTGTATATGTCCCAAATAAGCATATGCGCATGTGTCTTGTTGTGTCTGACTCTTTGAAACCCCATGAACTGTTGTAGCCCAGCCCTCTCAGCTCCTCTGTCCATGGATTTCCCAGGCAAGAATACTCTGGGGTGGGTTGCCATTTCCTACTCCAGGGGATCTTCCCGACCCAGGGATCGAACTCAAGTCTCCTGCTTTGGCAAGAGGACTCTTTACCGTTAGCACCACCTGGGAACTTAAGAAATTCTTTGTTGTTTATCTGTAATTCAGGCTAAACTGGTCTTCCTGTGCTTTTACCTGCTAAATCTAGCAACCCTGTGTGTAAAGAAAGCAGGAACGCTGCAGTGTCAGAGGCGTCATCACCATTTTTGGGGCCATTGCTTCATGAGCAATGACAGATCGAAGTGTGCAAATCCCCACTGCACCTAAATGCAGATAAGCATGACAGACGGTAATGGCTCCAGAGGAGCCAACGGGAGCGTTTCCAGAAGCAGGTGAGTGATGGGCATGCTGGAAACGAGCAGCTGGGAGCTGCAGCTCAGGCCTTAGCTACGGTCTCTGGAGTGTCAGTTTCCCCAGGGGGTCTCCTTTGCCGGAGTGAGGCTCAGATCCCGAGGAATAAGCCTGGAGGTAGTGACTACGTTCCCAGTCTCGCCCACTTAAGTCCATTCTGCCAGTGAGGGGCAGAGTTTTAGCAACATTATGAAAGGCTGGAGTAAGGGTTGGCCTGGAGCCCAACTTCTGTTTGGAACCCTATTTCTCTAGTGATGGGGACTCTGTGGTCCTACACTAGAAGGAAGGATGGAGGGATCAGAAACATTCCAGCCCTGGCTGCAGTGGTTTCTGGGCCATGGGGAGTGGGGAGGAGAAGGATGGGGGAGAACATGCATATTAAAGGAAATTGGGGAGTGATAATGCAGGTGAGCTCCCCTCCCTCACATCTTCTCTCCAACTACCAGACCAGCCGGGGAGGATGTATCATTTACTACGTACCAACTAGGAGCCAGACTCTGGATAGACTCTCTTGGATAATTTTCCAAAACTTGTTTGATATTATTCCATTTTGTGGAGGTGGAAACCAAGACTCAGAGAGATGAAATAACCTGCTTAAGCAAAGTCAGTACTTGACCTACATCTTTGTAACTCCAAAATCTTGATTCTTTTTTGGGGAGCCACATTGGAAATAACTCTCTGGGAGCTCCCATCAGAGGTCCCAGGACCTGACTTCAAGATTCCATGTTCATGACTCTGAACTGCCCAAGGCTCCTGATCCAGACTGTCCCAGTGTGGACTGGTTACTCACTTATCTGCCAAACCACTTGCTCCATGGGTGCCAGTGCTGGTAGCTAATGTCATGTTCCCAGAAGGGGCCCAGGATTGCCACTACTTTCCCCCCAAATTCACCAGCACTCCTTTCACCTGATTTACTGTCTCTGAACTCTCTGAGCCTTGGTTTGCATCTGTTCATGAGCCCCCTGGAAATACTGGTGACCTCAAGTGGAGAGCTTCTAGAGTGCATGGTGGGGCAAGAAATAAGTCTGGTCTCTCTTCCTTTCTGGCTCCAAATGTGTCCATGGAAGGGAGCAGGGAGAAACCCCCACAGGCTCTATCAAGCTACAGCAGTCCAGGCAGGAAGAATTGGTGACAAGACATCCATTTGCATCAATGCTGATTACTCTGGACTGAATTCATCCACCTGGGCTGCTTAATATCTGATGCCTCAAGGGAGTGATGGTGCTAGCTGCTGTAACAAACAAACCTCCAAATATAAGGTGGCTCAAACACAACAGACATTTATGTCTCATGCCTGTAAAATACCAGACAGGTGTTCTGATAGGTGTAGTGTTGCCAGATAAAATATAAGATGCCTAATTAAATTTGAGTTTCAGATAAACAACAAAAAATGTTTTCGTCTAGGTCCCAAATGATAGCTATCTACCCAGTGATCTTAAGGGCCCAGAGCTGATGCAACAGAAAGGTGACTGGGATTACCACTCTCCTCAGTTTGTTCCCAGTGTATTATACTAAAAATTACTCATTGCTGCTGCTGCTGCTCAGTTGAGCTCAGTTGTGTCCAACTCTGCAATGTTATGGACTGTAGTCTGCCAGGTTCCTCACTCCGTGGGATTTTTCCAGGCAAGAATACTGGAGTGGGTTGTCGTTTCCTCCTCCAAGGGATCTTCTTGACTCAGGGATTGAACATGAATCTCCTGCATCTCCAGCATTGGCAGGAGGATTCTTTACCATGGCACCACCTGGGAAGCCCCCCCAATTATTCATTGCTTATTTGAAATTCATATGTAACCAGGTGTCCATGTTTTTGTTTTTGCTAATTTTGGGAAGTCTGAACAGGTGAGTGGTCCTCCCTCCAAGCTGGTTCAGGGACCCAGCCTCCGTCACTTTCTGGGCCTGCCACCTTCAACCTATTGTTTCCAAGGTTCTGATATCTATTTGCATGAAGAAGGGAAAGAGCATGGAGAGTTGTGTGAGGAGGTTGTTATGGGTCAGAGCTGTAACTAAACACAGCTCTGCTTTCATTCTGTTGGCTAGAACCATGGACACGACCATGCTCAATTACAAGGATGTCTGGGAAATGTAGTCTAGCTTCATGCTCAGGAGAGAGGTGGAAGGTTTCCTGAGCTGCTGGCCAGTCTCTATCATTAAAAAAAAAAAAAAAAAAAAAAGTTTTAAAATAACATGC
>SJYV01050945.1:717206-732467 GCA_006410875.1 Neotragus pygmaeus
AAAAAAAAAAAAAAAAAAAGGCTTTTAAAATAACATGCCTTTTCTAGGGTCATTGTTTTAAGACTTCAGCTTTATTTCAATAAACACTCCAGAAGGAAAGAGACCTGTGCCTGAGTTTGTTGATGATAGTCCTTTCTTCTGCTTCCCTTGCAGAAAACAAGCACAACATTTATTTCATCTGTGTTGAGAAGAGTTTTTTTCTAGACAACATCTTGGTAATGGATTGTGAAGTTATATCTTCTTACACAAGTAGCAGTAGGGAGAGTCATAGATGAAGCTTGGCATCCAAGACCTGGGACAGATCCTAGCAGAGCCTCGTACCACCTACCAGCTGTGGAACCTTGGGAAAGTTACTTAACCTCTTTGAGCTGCAGTTTCATCATCTGTGAAATGGAACTACTGGCATTTACCTGATAGTTTTCTGTGAGACCACAGCCTGGTTCGACACAGGAGTGATCTTCCTAGGGTCCCTGCTTGGGTCCCTGGGGACCTGGCTTGATCCTGAGATGAGCCCATCTGGGTGACCGATTGGAGAGTCCTCCGGGAATCTGCCTGTGTATTTCAGAAAATGGGCTGACAGACTTGGCGTAATGACAGGCCTGGAGTCATCAGGGAGGAAAGTCTGTCTGAGAAGTTTTATCCTGGTCCAAACCCATTGTGGACTCCTGTCTGGGGCCTGTGAAAAGGAAGTTATAGTGCGTAAACATGGAAAAGCCTGTTCTTAAAAAAAAAAAAAATAATAACTTCTGCAAACCACTGGAAGACAAGCCTTCTTGCAGCACTAAACTGGGGGCAGGGCAGTCCCCAGAGGGACACAGACAGGCTGTCCGACCACCTAGGCAGTTCTGGCACATCCACAGTGGAGATGGTGTCTCCCAGTGGAAGGCGGCTTAGAGGTGGCCCCGAGGCAGTGGTGGGTGTCCTCCCATGTGTTAGCAGGAGCTGAAGGAGAAGATGAAGTGGTAGCTGATAGGACTTGCTGGTAAAAACACATGAGTTTTCCGGAACTTATCAAGGCAGCGCTGGACGCTGCTAGATGTTTGGAGTTCTCAGGTGAAGTGGGCACACTGATTATCAGTAGTGATGTGACTCCATTTAAAACCCAGTGTTGGTGTGATTGAAATAACCCAGGGCACACCATTTTCTTCAAAACACCCTAAAAACATATATATATATATGTATATATATATATATATATATACACACACACACACACATGCCCTATATAAAGAAGGGCATTGCCATCTGTGACAATATGGATGGATCTTGAAGGTACTAAGTCAAATAAGTCAGGAGAGAAAGAAAAATATAAATGGAATGTGGAAACAAAGCAAAACAGAAAATGAAGTTGTAGATACAGAGACTAGACTGGTGGTTGCCAGAGGAAGGGGAGGGTGCAATGATGAAGGAATTTAAAATGCACTTCCGATTAGGAAAGAAGTCCTAAGGGTGTAATGTACAGTATGGTGACTATCATTGATAACACTCTATTGTATATAATTCTGGTGGCTCAGAGGTTAAAGTGTCTGCCTGCAATGCAGGGGACCTGGGTTCAATCCTTGGGTCGGGAAGATCCCCTGGAGAAGGAAATGACAACCCACTCCAGTATTCTTGCCCGGAGAATCCCATGGATGGAAGAGCCTGGTGGGCTACAGTCCACGGGATCGCAAACAGTTGGACACGACTGAACGACTTCACTTTCACTTCACTATTGTATATTTAAAAATTGCTAAGACAGTGTGCTGTGGTTAGTCACACAGTCGTGTCTGATTCTTTGTGACCCCATGAACTGTAGCTCGCCTGGCTCCTCTGTCCATGGGGTTTCTCCAGGCAAGAATCAGTTCAGTTCAGTTCAGTCGCTCAGTCGTGTCTAACTCTGCAAACCCACGGACTGCAGCATGCTAGGCCTCCCTGTCCCTCACCAACTCCCAGAGTTTACTCAAACTCACATCCATTGAGTCGGTGATGCCATCCAACCATCTCATCCTGTGTCATCCCCTTCTCCTCCCGCCTTCAATCTTTCCCAACATCAGGGTCTTTTCAAATGAGTCAGTTCTTCACATCAGGTGGCCAAAGTATTGGAGTTTCAGCTTCAACATGAGTCCTTCCGAATATTCAGGATTGATTTCCTTTAGGATTGACTGGTTGGATCTCCTTGCTGTCCAAGGGACTTTTAAGAGTCTTCTCCAACACCACAGTTCAAAAGCATCAATCCTTTGGCACTCAGCTATCTTTATAGCCCAACTCTCATGTACATACATGACTACTGGAAAANGAATATTCAGGATTGATTTCCTTTAGGATTGACTGGTTGGATCTCCTTGCTGTCCAAGGGACTTTTAAGAGTCTTCTCCAACACCACAGTTCAAAAGCATCAATCCTTTGGCACTCAGCTATCTTTATAGCCCAACTCTCATGTACATACATGACTACTGGAAAAACCATAGCCTTGACTAGATGGACCTTTGTTGGCAAAGTAATGTCTCTGCTTTTTAATATGCTCTCTAGTTTAGTCATAGCTTTTCTTCCAAGGAGCAAGTGTCTTTTAATTTCACACTGCAGTCACTATCTGGAGTGATTTTGGAGCNTCCTGTACAATGTCACGAACCTCTGTCCATAGTTCATCAGGCACTCTGTCTATCAGATCTAGTCCCTTACATCTACGTCGTAAGGGATTTTATTTAGGTCCTACCTAAATGGTCTAGTGGTTTTCCCTATGTTCTTCAATTTAAGTCCAAATTTGGCAATCAGGAGTTCGTGATCTGAGCCACAGTCAGCTCCCGTCTTGTTTTCGATGACTGTATAGAGCTTCTCCTCCTTTGGCTACAAAGAATATAATCAATCTGATTTTGGTGTTGACCATCTGGTGATGTCCACATGTAGAATCTTCTCTTGTGTTTTTGGAAGAGGGTGTTTGTTATGACCAGTGCGTTCTCTTGGCAGAACTCTACTAGGCTTGCCCTGCTTCATTCTGTACTCTAAGGCCAAATTTGCCTGTTACTCCTGGTATATCTTGACTTCCTACTTTTGCATTCCACTGCCCTATAATGAAAAGGACATCTTTTTTGGATGTTAGTTTAGAAGGTCTTGTAGGTCTTCATAGAACCATTCAACTTCAGCTTCTTGAGCATTACTGGTCAGGGCACAGACTTGGATTACCGTGGTATTGAATGGTTTGCCTTGGAAACAAACAGAGATTATTCTGTCATTTTTGAGATTGCATCTAAGTACTGCATTTGGTGGCTCAGAGGTTAAAGCATCTGCCTCCAATGTGGGAGACCTGGGTTTGATCCCTGGGTTGGGAAGATCCCCTGGAGAAGGAAATGGCAACCCTCTCCAGTATTCATGCCTGGAGAATCCCACGGACAGAGAAGCCTGCTAGGCTACAGTCCACAGGGTCGCAAAGATTCAGACACGACTGAGCGACTTCACCTTCACTGCATTTTGGACTCTTTTGTCCAGGCAAGAATACTGGAGAGGATTGCCACGCCCTCCTCCAGAGGATCTTCCCAACCCAGGGATCAAGCCCAGGTCTCCCACATCACAGGCAGATTCTTTACCATCTGAGATATTTTGTAAATTTTATTTATTTATTTTTGGCTGTACTGGGTTTTTGGTGCTGTGCATGAGGGCTTTCTCTAGTTGCGGTGCACAGACTTTTCACTGCGGTGGCTTCTATTGTGGAATACAGGTTCTAGGGCAGGCGGGCTTAGTAGTTGTGGCTCACAGGCTCTAGAGCCCAGATTCAGTAGTCATGGCACATGGACTTATTTGTCCCAAGGCACCTGGAATCTTCCCTGGCCAGGGATCAAATCCATGTCCCCTGCATTAGCAGGTGGATTCTTAAGCAGTGGACCACAAGGAAAGTCTGAGAGTAGATCTTAAAAGTTATCATCATGAGAAAAAAAATTGTAACTATGTGAAATGATGAATGTTAACTAGACTTTTTGTGATGATCATTATTTCACAGTATATATAAATGTCAAATCATTGTTATACACTTGAAACCAGCATAATGTTATATGTCAATTATATCTTAATTAAAATTTTATAGGTATTTTGAAGAAAAAAAAGAATAGCTCCAACTACATTTGATTGCATTTTTCATGGGTCCCCTTGACTCTCACTCACCAGCTGATTTGCCCTCCCCTTCAGGGGGCAGTCTGTGCCCTTCAGTGGGAAATGGTTTGCTGTCTTTGATTCAGATCCAACCTCTCTGTTCTTTTCCTGCCTGTGTCCCACACCCCTCTGATTATGGAAAGATTGTCTTCTGGTCTCTGAATCATTAATTTTGGTTGTGTAGCTCTTGCCTGGCAGAGCTTTTTCTGCTCTGAAAAACCCTGATTATAAATAGTTCAATAATACATGTCCTCCTGAGTTTAAGACTCGGGCTTATGTAATTGGAAATCTGGATGTGAAGCAAGTTAAAGTTGATGCCATAAAGACAGTAAAATAATTAATCACTTTGCTCTGTTTAATAGATTCAAGGGCACGGGAACAGCTTTGCAGCCAGGGTGAGTCCTCAGGAGCACCACTTGCTGTCATGGTGAGCTTGGTAGGTGCTGAGGGGAAGGGTCCCAGAAATCAGCATCAGGGATCAGAGGATGGGGCCACCCCAGGATGCACCCCCCCAAAGCTTGCTGAAGCCCTGCTTCTAAAGGTGTCAAGCGTCTGTCACCCTCTGCTCCGCCCTCCCTCTGCCAGTGGCTTCCTGTCCTGGGATTCTGGTGTAGTGTGTATGTCTCATGCACACACAAGCCTGGTCCAGCCCACCCAACTGACCCCCTGAATACAGTGCTCTGATTAGGATAATCTCTCTGCAGCCCACAGAGGACTTTTACATGCAAGCTCTTGTTCTATCCTCGTAAGGCACTGTGGAGCAGGCAAAGCAGTTATTCTTTTCCTCTCCACTTGTCCTAAGGGAAAACGGATGCTCGGCTGGGTTCTGGGGGAAATGGTCCATTTCACACGTATCTTTCTCAAAGTCACACAGCTAGTTGGTGGAGCTAGGTCTTGCATTCCCATCTGGGTGACTCCTCAGCCTGTGCTGCCTTGGCTCTGCCTCCCCGGCTTTCTGAGGGACCAGGAGCCCAAGAGTGTGGGCCAAGGAGAGGCTGCCCCGAGAGCAGGGACCATCAGCAAGCTGGGAGAACATCATTATTCTTTCACCTATAATGGGTCAGGCATTATTCTCTGTTCAACCACTTTTTCACATGACTTCATTTATTCTTCAAATCACCCTTTGAGGTAGCTATTATTATTCTCTCCATTTTGTAGATAAAGAAACGAGGCCTAGGGACTTCTGTGATGGTCCAGTGACTAAGACTCCAGGGGCTTAGGTCTGATCCCTGGTCAGGGAGCTAGATCCCACATACCCCCAAATAAGAGTTTGCGTGCCACAACTAAAGATCTTGCATGCTGCAACTAAGACTGAAGATCCCATGTGGGGCAACTAAGACCTCGCACAGCCAAATAACTAATAAAATAAATAAATAGTTTTTTAAAAAGAAGTTATTTTAAAAAAAGAAATGAAGCATAGAAAGGGTGGGAAACTTGTGTAAGATCACATGGTTGGTAAGTAGTAGATGTGGGATTAGAACCTCTGTTAGTAACTATTGTACCCTATGTGCTCCTTGGAAACTGGTGAGCAACTTGAGGCTGAGTTGTTCTTACTTAGTGTTTCGGCATCAGGCCTGGACCTGGCACAGAGAAGGGGTTCACGAGTTGTTTGTTGAAGGGGTGATGAGCCTGGCTGGGTGGGTACCTCGGCCTCTGGGCTGTCCAGCTTCTCCCAGTCTCCATTCATTTATTCCCACCACAGTGCATTCCAGCGCTGGGAGACAGTGGTGGATGAGCCAACCTGCTTCTGTGGAGACAGGTGGAGTGTGGTGGGCAGATAAAGATAAAGCAGTGTGGACTGAGAGGAGATGGGTGCTTAAAGAGGCCATCTGACCCAGTTGAGGGCAGATGGTGGGCTAGATAAAATGAGGAGCAGACAGGCTTGTCTGGTGGAAGGGACATTGTCACTGAAGGCCTGGAGGCAGGACACGTCGAGGGGTGAGTGAGAGGCACTTTCTGCTAGAGGAGAAAGTTCAGGGCAGGGCTGGCCTGGGACGGGTGGGAGAGAGTTAGAGCCTTGGACGCCAGGCTCAGCACCCTGGATTCTCTAAGTTAGGGTCCTGACTCTGTGAGGTTTTAGGGAGCTAGGTCTGGAGAGAGACTGGAGCCAGCGAGGAGACTGCAGGTGGCAGTGGGCGCTTGAGTAGCGGCTGTGCAGGGGGCCAGTAGGGTTGTACCTCATTTGACTTATAAACACGTTTGTCCCTCCCAAACCGCTACTGTGCCAGGGCCAGTTTTAAGCTTATTCTGCAGGCTCTAAGTGAGCTCTGGCAAGGAGGCTGAAGGGATGCATTGGAGAACCACACCAGCGCCTGCCTTTCAGACCCCCGTGCCCGATGAGAGGCACATCGGGCAAGATGTGCCACATCCCACATCTACTACTAATCCCACATCTGCTACTAATCCCACATCTACTATTAATCCCACATCTACTACTTACCAAGCTCTTCCCTTGGGCTTCCTGTTACTTGGTGCCTGAGGCCATCCAAGGTGACTTCTGGCGTGAACCATTCAGCAAGCAAAGGGCAGTTAGAGGTTAGAGATGTCCCCAGGCAGCGCAGAGTATGAGACGGGGCCCAGGGGCTAAAATGAGCTTGCCACATCCAGGGCTGAGCTGCAGGCTGCAGGGAAGGACTGGGCTAAAGGCAGAGGAGAGCGTGCAGGACTCTTGTTGACTGTTTTTAGGAGTTTAGATGGTTTCTGAAGGGTGCCAGGAAGCCACTGGAGATTTTTACAGGGTAGGAAGGACCATAAATTTCCAAAACAATCACTCTGACTTTGTGTGTAGATGGGTTGGGGAGGAGCAGGAAAGATCTTTATCAGCCAGCCTCGTTTTCTTCTTCCTGGTAACTGGTAACTGAAGGGGTTTGAGACAAGCATCATTTAGAATCTCAAGCTGAAGAGCACCACCGCATCAGGGGAGGCACAGATCAGGCCTAGTCCTCTCCAGGAACACACTCACCTGTGGCCTTGGATGGGCAACTTTCAGGACTCAGATCAGGAGTAGAGGAAGGAGAGAAAGGACGTAGAATGTGTCACAAGCCTTCTGCCCATTTGCCCCCCACCTTCCCATGCATTCCTTATGTCCTGTCTGAGGCCTGTTTTCCTGCCTATTACAATACTCCCACCCAATTTTCCCAGCTGGGTTCTTCTCTAGTCCTGGACAGCTGTGGAGCAGAATTCAAATTCCCAATTCCTCCCTTCTGTTGTTGTAAGCTCCCAGCCTCTTGCTTTGATGTCCTAGTCTCTAAGAGGCATTTGCCTACCAGAAATCTGGTTGCCTGGACCCATAGTTGAAACAGGGTCCAAAAAGTTCACAGCAAGTGAAAAATATCCTGTCCAGCTGTCCAGCTGTGGTTGACAGGAGGCTAAGTTGATGATAACCCTCCAGATTGTGGAGACAATGACAGTAGAGACTGGTCTGTTTCTACTTACCACCGCATTCCCAGCAACCCTGCCTGGAACGTAGTAGGTCCTTGGGAAATAGTTGTTGTATGGAAGATGCTTTTACTATGTTTTCTCAACTCTAAAGGAATATAAGTTCAGTTCAGCTCAGTTCAGTTACTCAGTCGTGTCTGACTCCTTGTGACCCCACGGACTGCAGCACACCAGGCTTCCCTGTCCAACACCAACTCCCAGAGCTTACTTAAACTCATGTCCATCAAGTCGGTGATGTCTTCCAACCATCTCATTCCCCTGTCATCCCCTTCTCCTCCTGCCTTCAATCTTTCCCAGCATCAGGGTCTTTTCAAATGAGTCAGTTATTCGTGTCAGGTGGCCAAAGTATTGCAGTTTCAGCTTCAGCATCAGTCCTTCCAATGAACACCCAGGACTGATCTCCTTTAGGATGGACTGGTTGGATCTCATTGCAGTCCCAAGGGACTCTCAGGAGTCTTCTCCAACACCACAGTTCAAAAGCATCAATTCTTCAGCACCCAGCTTTCTTTAGTCTAACTCTCACATCCATACATGACTACTGGAAAAACCATAGCTTTGACTAGATGGATCTTTGTTGGCAAAGTAATGTCTCTGCTTTTTCATATGCTGTAGAAGGCAATGGCAACCCACTCCAGTACTCTTGCCTGGCAAATCCCATGGACGGAGGAACCTGGCAGGCTGCAGTCTGTGGGGTCGCTAAGAGTCGGACACGACTGAGAGACTTCACTTTTCACTTTCATGCATTGGAGAAGGAAATGGCAACCCACTCCAGTGTTCTTGCCTGGAGAATCCCAGGGACAGGGGAGCCTGGTGGGCTGCCATCTCTGAGGTCACACAGAGTTGGACATGACTGAAATGACTTAGTAGCAGCAGCAGCAGCTAGGTTGATCATAACTTTTCTTCCAAGGAGCAAGCATCTTTTAATTTCATGGCTGTAGTCACCATCTGCAGTGATTTTGGAGCCCCCCCAAATAAAGTCTGTCACTGTTTCCATTGTTTCCCCATCTATTTGCTGTCAATTCATGGAAAACTTTTCAGGAAATACAAAAGGTAGACATGGCATTATTGATGCACATCCACTGTAAGGAGCTTTCCTGGTGGCTCAGATGATAAAGAATCTGCCCACAGTATAGAAGACCCTGTTTCGATCCCTGGGTCAGGAAGATCCCTTGAAGAAGGGAATGGCTACCCACTCCAGTATTCTTGCCTGGGAAATCCTATGGACAGAGGAGCCTGGGGGGGCTACAGTCCATGGGATTGCAGAGTCAGACACGACTAAGTGACTAACACTTTACTTTTTCGTGTCCATTCTAAGATGCATCCTGCTAATAAAAATGCTAAAATGTGAAAGAAGAAACAAAAACAACACATGCATCCAAGAGTCAGGAACTTGTGTGATCACAGTCTTTGTTCCATGAACCAGCTTGGAAACCAACTCCTGTGGCTGATTCAGCTGTGCAGGGCTCATTGTTTCTCCTTCTCATGGCAGTGCTTGCTTTTAGGGAGCCATGTTCCTAGGCCTCTGTATGGCTCCAGCCTGGGTTTCTTTCCTCCAGAAAGTAGCCACGGCCCCTGGTCATTGGCTGTGCATAGATGAGTTCTCCGGGCCAACTCGCCGTGACTTTGTAAATGACCAGCTCCACAACATATTTTCTTTGGAGTTTTATAGGAATAATAGAAGTGACATAAAACTGTGCAGCCAGATTCAAATGAAAGGGCAAATGTAGTTGGCCAAAATGAACAATTATAGGAAACAAAGGGAAAATAACGATTAAAGATCTTTCATTACAGCCGGCTAATTATCATGAGTTCTGGACTTAACTGTTCAGGCATAGAATTAAAAACCTTAATTATATTGTCACCTTTGTCTCTCAGCTCCCATTGCCACAAATGAATCCATTTACTGTAAGTGCCGCTGATGAGCAGAAATTGATGGCAGTCCCAGCGAGGTGGGAGAGGGGGGCCCGGAGCGTGGGGGGCTGTACCAGGCAGCACGACCAAGCCCGCACAGCTGGGCGGCATCTGCATTCCAGGACATTATAAATTAGAAACACTTTTAATGAGACAAATACAGGTTTGATGGATTTTATGATTTCTTCTCCCTTTCAAATGGCTAACAAAGCTCCTCCTCTTTCTTCCTTTTTATTAGAGCTGGCCTCTTGTTAAGTGATTGTGTTAATGGTCTTTGGAGACAGGCTGCGGGTGGGAGAACAGGGGGACTTCCCCCGCGTGGGCGCTGGAAGGCTCTTCTCTTGAAAGGAAGACAATTCCCAGCTGTTGTTCCAAATGGGAGCCTTTTAAAGCCCAGAGCAATGAGTAGAAATGTGAGATTACTTTGAGAGCCAGGGAAATTGGAAACGAAAGCTGCAGGAAGGTTGGGGAGATGAAATCCTCCAACTACACAGCTGCTTGCTTTGAGAGGCCAGTTCACTGAGAGAAGTCAGGCACAGCTCCTGGAGTGGTCAGGTGGTCACTTGCTTGACTTCACGGTGGGGTGGGGTGCAATTTAGGAGAGAAGAGCCCTAGAATTATAGTTCAAGCATAATACAGATCTTCCTCGACTTACAATGGGGTTAGATCCTGATAAACCCATCATAAGTTGAATATATCATTATGTCAAAAATGTATTTAATGTACCTAACCTACTGAACATCATCGCTTAGCCTGTGCTCAGTTGCTCAGTCATGTCCAATTTTTTGCGACCCCATGGACTGTAACCCACCGGGCTCCTTTGTCCATGGAATTTCCCAGGCAAGAATGCTGGAGTGGGTTGTCATCTCCTTTACCATAGCTTAGCTTGCTGCTGCTGCTGCTGCTAAGTCGCTTCAGTCGTGTCCGACTCTGCGACCCCCTAGACAGCATCCTACCCAGCTCCTCTGTCCCTGGGATTCTCCAGGCAAGAACACTGGAGTGGGTTGCCATTTCCTTCTCCAATGCATGAAAGTGAAAAGTGAAAGTGAAGTCGCTCAGTCGTGTCCACCTCTTAGCGACCTCATGGACTGCAGCCTACCAGGCTCCTCTGTCCATGAGATTTTCCAGGCAAGAGTACTGGCCTAGCCTACCTTAAAGATGTTCAGAACACTTACATTAGCCTACTGTTGGGCAAAATTATCTAATACAAAGTCTATTTCTTAATAAAGTGTTAAATATCTCATGTAATTTATTTAATACTGCACTGGAAGTGAAAAACAGTGGTTCTCTGAATACAGAATGGTTTTAAGTGTATCAGTAATTTACTCTTGTGATTGTGTGGCTGACTGGGAGCTGAGGCTGCCCGGCACCAGGAGAGAATATCATACCATATATGGCTAGCCTGGGAAAAGATCAAAAGTCAAACTATAGTTTATATGGAATCTCTATAGCTTTTGCACCATTGTATAATGTATAGGTCAAAACTTCATAAATTGGGGACCATCTGAATAGTGGTTATGGACACAAAGTCAGGAGCCAGACTGCCTGGGCTTGAATCCAGCCTCCATCTCTTTCTGTATGACTCTGGGCAAGTGACTTAACCTCTTTCTGTCTTGGTATCCTTGTCTGTAAGGTGGAGTTATTGATAATATCTACACACAGGGTTGTTATGAGATTTAAAAGACTTAATATGCATAAAGCACAGGACAGGGCCTGGCATATTATAAGAACTATGTAAGTGTCGCATATACCAAGTAAAAAACAGCCTTGAATTTATTTATTAATTTTCATTTTATTTATTTATTTTAATTTTTAAAATAGCAGATCCTTACTGGTTGTCTATTTTATAAAAATGTTTATTTATTTGGCCGCATCAGGTCTTAGTTGTGGCACTCAGGTCGTGCAGGATCTTTCCTTGTGATGTGCAGAGTTAGTTGCTCCGAGGCACGTGGGATCTTAGATCCCCCACCAGGGATCGAACTCACATCACCTGCACTGCAAGCTGGATTCTTAACCACTGGGCCACCAAGGAAGTCCCTATCTGTTTTAAATATAGCAGTGTGTACACGTCAGTTTCACACTCCCAATCTATCCCTTCCCCCTACCTTTCCCTCCAGTAACCATATGTTTATTCTCTAAGTCCATGAGTCTGAAAACAGCTTTGAATTTAAATATTGTCTCCCACTTAATGGCAGTGTTACCTTGGGCATGTTACTTAACCTTTCAGCTTCAATTTCTTCTATAAAATGGGAAGAAGCACTGTGTGTACTTGAGTTTACATTGGGGAGTCAACGAGAAAGAAGACTGTACAGCTGTTACTATTACTGTGTTAGCATCAGCTCTGTTATGATGGGATTTCAGTGCTATGAGGAGAATAGGCAGGTACACAGTCATGGAGAAAACCTGAGATTATTTGAAAGTCATCTGCTAACACACTCAGTGGCTGGATGGGGGGGGGGTGGCTCAGTCTTGAGTTGCAGTGCTACTGGAGGCAGGTGCTGGGTGCCCAGTAGGAGCTCAGGGGTTGTGGCTGTCCTGATCGGAAATGAGTTGAGGTCTCCGGCCCTCCTGCATATCTGGGGAGGGGGTGCAGGCCGGCCTCCAAGACAGCACTCCTATCTCCTATCTTTGGAAGAGTCAGGAGCCTGTGTTGCCATGGTGACAGAGGAGTTAATGGGATGGAACTCCTCACAAGGCTGGCAGTGGGATGGCAGCAGCCGCTGTACAGTGTTAAGATGCCCCAAACAAAAGGGTGAGCGCCTCAGCTGCCCGGGGTCACGGCCAGACTCAGCTCATGGGGTGTTCAGCTCTGCTGTCCAGAGGCCAGGAATGAGATTCACTCCTGGGCCTTTCCTCCTGTGTTTGGCCACCCCTCTACTGCCGCCTTCCCTTATCCCCAGGACAGAGACAAGGACAGGGAAGAGATGTCAAGTAGATGCCAGATAGGCTGGGCCGAGGGGACGGGGGACCAAGCAGAGACAGGAAACAAGGGGAAAAACAAAGGTGCCCACCTGGGTGCGGTGTGGAGGAGCCCCCAGCCCCCAATTCCTCAAATGAAAATTCCAGACACCTAGGTCCTGCGGGTGACCAAGGGCTTTTATACCCCTTCTCATACTTGTCTCACCTAAAACCCCAGGGGTAACCAAATCAAGATTTATTATCCCCATTTTACTGCTCAGCAAGCTGAGACTTATTGAGGTGATGAGGCTTCCCCAGGGTCAGTGACAGAGCTGGGATCAAACTGGGATCAGGTTCTGTGTCTTTTTTCCTTAAAACCACGAAAACTGATGTGACTTTGGGGTTAGAAACAGGCTGAGCCCTATGCTACCTTGCTCCAGGCCTTTCTATTTTTGTGGCCCTGGCTTTCTGTTCAGAAGTCCAGGACTGTTCCTCAGGTCCCCCATCAGACCTCTGCCAGCCGGGCCTGGAGAGCTGCAGGAGCTCCATGGTAAGGTCCTGGCCCACCACCCCGAGCTGGGCCGCAGACTGATGGGAGGCAGGCGTGCTGGGGAACAGTGGGCTGGATGGCTGGGAGAAAGCCCCGAGAACTCACTGTGTAAACTTGGATCTGCCTCCTACCTCTGAGCCTTAGCTTCCTCTTCTATGAAATGGGACAAACATGAGGTGTCTCCTGCCTCACAGGCTGGCTCTGGATGTCAGGTTGTGAAGAGGCAGGAGGAGCTGGACTGCATGGTGGCAGGTGTGGAGGGTTACCTGGCGCCCCCATGGCCGCAGAAGATACGAACCTGCCTCCTGAGGGCTCTCCCTGTCCCCCACCCTCACCGAGCTCTCGTCTCCTCTGCCCTATACTTTACCGTTTCTCAGACTTCTAAGGCTCTTGTACATTTGAGTCTCTGTAAAATAGTCCTTTCATCTATAATTCCCGCCCCCTGCCTATCAATACTGACTCCCTCTGTGGATGCTCTCCCAATCCCTCGGGGACCTGTCCGTCCTCTGTGTCCCCACTGCACCGCAGAATCATCTATCGAGACAACTGAGATACTGTGGGGCCCTTATTGCCCTCTCCTTGGCCAGATTAAGCTTCGGAAGGACCAGTGAGTGTTTACTGAAAGCCTGATATGTGTGGGCTGCACTGCTCTCCTCTCTCTAGAGAGGTGGAGACTGAAGCTCAAATTAGGCAAATGTTTCACCCATGTGGCCCCTGGAGGCAGAGTTCTCCATCTCTGGCCCCTGTTCCAGGGCAGGGCTGTGTCCCCCTTATTCATATGGCTCCCAACCTGAGGCTGGGTATGTTGGTGGGAGTGTACCTGTATGAATCAGGATTTATTTAGTTGCATGTAATGGAAGTAACTTCAGCTGTTAAAGAAGAAATGGATTTAAGTCAGGGAAGTAGGTGCTCACAGTATCACTCAAAGGGCGACAGTAGATGTTTGGCCAGATCTCCAGGAAAGACTCTCAGGACAACACTGCAGACTGGCTTCCAGGGGAGCCCCCACCTCTGCCACAATCAGGAGATGGAGAATACAGAGCAACCACCAGCTACATCCACGGTAGAAAGGTAATGATGCCCAGGCTCTGCTTCTTGGCATATGGGGACTCCTGCAAATATTGCTGCACCCGAGAAAGGGGCAGAAGCAGTAGAAGCTCAGCCCCTGACCCACCGTCCCCTGCCACACGCCCTCACTCCGATGGACGGACCTGAGTCGCCCTGCCCCAGGGCTGTTCACTGCTGGGCGGGCACTACCTTTGGGGCTGGGGTTCCCAGGCCTCCTCCCCACCCACAGACTAGGAACCGACGTGCAGAGAAGCAAGGTGAGGAATGTGTCCCAGTAACAGGGACAAAGGCAAAATCCTCTTCTGCGACATTTAACCCTGGATGGCTAATGACCCCTCTAAGCCTCAGTGCCCTTGGCAGTAAAACCACCTTCCTAACGGTGCCAATTCAAAGGTCATGATGAGGATTAAGCGGGACACAATCCATGCCAAGCACTCAACACAGTGCCCAGCACTCCATGCAGACTCAGAGAACATCTGCCTCACTGTCATCTCTGTCTGTGCTTCAAGCCCGTGTCACTTCTGATGTGTCACACCAGTGTGTCATCATCATTCCTTCGCCTCTCCTAGGAAAGGCTCTGGGCAGTGTTGCCCCTGAACTCCCGGAACCAACCATGTGGTAACCATTCAGAGCCTGACTAGGAGCTGACCCTGGGGTCTAAGGAAAGAATGGGCACGTGAGCAAACTGAGCCTGAGAAGCTCGGCTTGGCTGCATGTTGAGAAATTCTGACTCCAATAGATACTAATAAATATTAAGTATTCATACGTATTCTGTTCAGTTCAGTCACTCAGTCATGCCTGACTCTTTGCGACCCCATGAATCGCAGCACGCCAGGCCTCCCTGTTCATCACCAACTCCCGGAGTTTACCCAGACTCACATCCATCAAGTCACTGATGCCATCCAGCCATCTCATCCTCTGTCGTCCCCTTCTTCTCCTGCCCCCAGTCCCTCCCAGCATTAGAGCCTTTTCCAACGAGTCAACTCTTCGCATGAGGTGGCCAAAGTACTGGAGTTTCAGCTTTAGCATCATTCCTTCCAAAGAAATCCCAGGGCTGATCTCCTTCAGAATGGACTGGTTGGATCTCCTTGCAGTCCAAGGGACTCTCAAGTCTTCTCCAACACCACAGGTCAAAAGCATCAATTCTTCAGTGCTCAGCCTTCTTCACGGTCCAACTCTCACATCCATACATGTCCACAGGAAAAACCATAGCCTTGACTAGATGGACCTTAGTCGGCAAAGTAATGTCTCTGCTTTTGAATATACTATCTAGGTTG